>LPNX010303637.1:59059-61559 GCA_001517045.1 Pseudotsuga menziesii
AGTATGTCAAGATATGTGAGGCATGCAAGCGATGCATGTAGTGGAAGATGTAGGTACAATTATCAAAATAGTTTATTTAGTCAAACTTATTACCTCTCTTTTTTGCATTGACTTAACCACTTTCAATTCACTAACTCTAAAATAGCTAATAAGTCTTGGCTAATAATGGTGACGATTCATGGTATTATGTTTCATTAGGTTGCAACATCGCAAACTTGTGAAGCATAATACCACGAATCTTCACCGTTGCTTGGCTGAACGCTTGTTATATTTTGTGAGATATAGTTCATGTGGACAGAGTTCTTGAACTCTATCCTCATGGACAGTTTTGTTTGATGATGATATTTACAGGTATGTAGAAAAAAAATTAATATTTTGAAAAAATAGTTATTGTAAGTGGACTACTTCATTCAATCACTTAATGCAAATATATTGTGTAGTCCAAGCTCTCATGGTGTTCAGAGTCTGGGAATCACTACGTTAGGTTCGAATTGCTTTCTAATATAAGGTTTCTATAATAAAACACGTTAAAGAAGAAGTCCATAACATTTGGAAAAATTCTGGCAAACCCCTGTTATCGCTACAATTTGGAAAATACTGGGTTAGGTTCGAGTTTCTTTCTAACCTAGGGATTTTATAATGATCTTGAATGATCTAGGGGTTACGTTCGAGTTTCTTGCTTATAACAAAATATGGCTCAGCAATCCTACTCGGGGCAGAAACCGATTTTCATCCTTCTCCACCGGGCCGAGCATACATGTGAGCAGAAAAACTCTATCTATCGTGGCTATGGTGGAACTCAAATCCTTCTCTAAACCTCCCTTAAGCATCTCATTTCGGAAGGGTCAGATTAATAGCTTATTTGAGAACCAGTTGCTGAGATAACTCACATAAAAATAACCAAACCAGTTTGAATGCGAACCAAAATGTGGTGGGTTCGTCCACTAATTGTAACGCTCAGACTGGCCAGACTTCAGAATCCATATCAGCCAATATGGCTCAAATGTGGGTCAAATGAAACTATCAAATGCAACTCTATTTTTACCCCCATAGCTATCTCCATATCTATCTCTATTTGAAGTCCATACAACATTGTAAGTAATTTTAAGGGTACCAGTGAACCCATTCCCGCATGTTCGGTTCACTAGGGCGAGGAGCATTGGGTCTGTCATTAGCTGATCAATGTAAATGCATGCATAATGAAGAAAACCCATGTTTGAAAGCTGATAAAGATAACACAACTATCTATTCTTTCCGTGAAAGAAAACTTGAGGGATGCTGGAATTAATTTTTAATAAATTGGGTACCAGAGTATAGAGACTGTCGTCGGAGTGCCTACCTACTATTTGCACATTTGGGCAGTCCACAATTGTAGAGTACTTGATTTCGCAGCAATTAGTGACCTTCTTGGATCCATTGATTTCGCATCCATTTGTGACCTGTTTGGATCCATATTAAACTGCCATGGAAGGCACAAACATATCAATAACATCCCCTATCACTCTTCCTACTACCGAGGGATTTGTTGAATGCGCCATTGAGGCAGAATACTCTGAAATCCTTTTTCCTTTCTTGCTTTCCTCTCAAAAAAATTCACAGTTGAATTCGAATGCATTACAAACAAAGGTTAAAAAAGGAAGGATTCAAGTTGGTGAAGAAGCAGGCAGTATAGACAGAGACCCTTTGGGTTGTTGGTAAAAGTAAAGTAATCAAGTAGGAAAGGTATATAAATGAGGTGTCTAAGTGCTCACCCACACAAGATCCCATTCACCATAACCGAGTGAGAAGGAACACATCACCACTGGATGAGAGAGTGAGGACCATCCGACCTCGTAAAAATGGGGGTTTTCTTTATCCAAAGCCTAAATTGAGAAGGTGGGATTGAAACGTACCAACCCTGTACAACCTAGGTCTAAGCCTGCTCTAATAGCCTCTTCCTTTCCTCTATTGGCTAAGAAACACTAAATATTTGCAGGACTATCTTAAAAATTTAAAAATAGACATGAATTAGGACACGGTACTCACAATTTTGGGATGCATTGTCTCAACTAACAATTGGCCTCCTTCTCTGCTACAAAACCACAATCCACTCTCCTTAGTCTTTGTGGCCGGTCCAAATCGTTGCTCCCACTGATCTTATTCTCTAGCCAAGTTGCGCAGATCGACCCTTGATCTTTGAACGACAAGCACCCGACGAGATGCACAACATAGAGGAAGAAGCTTTCTCGTGATCACTGAACACAAGCACTCCATGAGATGCACAGAAGAAGCTTTCTCGTGAAGCTGAAAGGAAATAGCGTGCCACTGTTAGTGTTTTTTTATGGTTTTCTGATTTTGTTATTTTATTTATATATATGTATTATAAAATAATTGTTTTATAATTATTTATATATATTGTTTTATGTTTTAATTAATTAATTAATTTATGCTTTATTTTATTTATTTATATATATACTATGTTATATATATATATATATATATATATATATATATAGATATA
>LPNX010303637.1:66559-137760 GCA_001517045.1 Pseudotsuga menziesii
ATTAAAGAAACACTAAGCACATGCAAGTAATCACTAGTTACCTCATGTATTTACCAAGATTATATATAACTTGTTTGAAATTGTTGTCGAAGTTGTCCAAGAGAGAGAGAGGTAGAACATACTGTATCAATATACAAACCACGCCATTTATTAAACAAAGAGTATACAAACAAGAAAAAAAATATACGCAGTAAAATGAAAAAAAATTATATGGACATAACAATAATAATTACCTTGATGAAGACATGCCAATCATGTGTTTTGACCCCCGCAAAATCACCTTTTTTGGTTATGATATTCTTCAAGTTCGCACAAAATCCAGTGGAAAATTTAATTTTCCGCATTACTTCTTTGACAACATTGTTTTGTTGCTCCGTAAACATCCATGGAATTGAGTTTATATTAACTTGTTCTCCATTGGTATGAAATTGGATGACGTCTTTCATTGCATGGTTGCTTTCTTGAATGTCTTTGCAAGATTTCACAACTTTATCTTTCTCCCTCCTTAGCTCCAGTAGTCACCATAAGGTTCCAGTAACATTCTTTCCAATATGCATTGTATCAAACAAATGAGCAATTTGTAGGTGCTCATAGTAGGGCAACTTGCTAAATTGAATAGGATAAATTTTCATTTCTCGTGGAAGCCCATTAATTCCTTCATGATCATGATGGACATCATGAATATTAGTTTATAAATAAATTACATCATAAATCAAACATGGCCACTACAGTAAACAACTCACAATAAAAATTAAAATACATAAGAATTCATATATGATGATCCATATGTACCATGATGACAATTTCTATTGTATTGCATCTTCCAAAGGTGAGGTGTCATTCTCCGTGGTTTTAATGCAGTCTCCTACTTCCCATTGAATTTTTTTTCAGTTGTTCTATACCTGTGATTCTTAGAGAGGAAATTCCTATACTCATCAAACACCGCCTTTCTTAAGATTTTTGAACAATGAGATTTTATCTTAGGACCACAAACTGGACATGCAAATTTACCCTTTGTCTGAAGACCTACAATATTTAGATATGGAATATCTATGTCAAATATATTCATATATAAACTATTCTAACTACTCCATATCATTAAATGCAATTAAAGTGGAACTTAAAATTACAAACCACAAAATGAAGTTAACCCACCGGCATCGTGTATTATCCATACAACCATTACATGGAATTGAAATTGCCTTTGTCCTATTGGTCTAGATACGTCATACATAGTGATGCCATTCCATAACTTCAGTAGCTCATCTATAAGAGGTTCGATGTATACATTCATATCTTTGACTTGGAACTTACCTGATTGATTTGAAGTACATATAAAATATATCATTATGAGAACCATTAAGATATATAAACCATGCATAAGAGTAAAATAATAGATATATATGTGAAATTAAGAAACATAATACGACAAATGAGATGCCACAACTACATTATAAATAAAACAGTTTTCAACAAACAAACCTGGAATAATCATCGATAGCATTATGTGCTCCCTCTTTATTGACAACCATGGAGGAATGTTATTGTTGATAACAAAAATAGGCCACACCATGTAAGTGGATTTCATCTATGCAAAAGGATTAACACCATATGTTGCCAAAGAAATCCTAAGATTACGTGGTTCTTCTTTAAAGTGAGGCCACTTTTCCTCCATATCTCTAAAAGCAGAACCATCTGCAGGCATTCGGGTAACATCATCTTGACTTCTGTTCCTGGCATGATAATCCATAAATTGCGCTATGTTTTTGCACCTGAACAGTCGTTGCGAACGTGGAATGATGAGAATATAATGAAGAACCTTCTAAGGCACCTTTTTTGTTACTTTATATGTACGATATCTACTTACATGACATTCTCAAAATTCTGTTGCAAATTCATGCAGATTATAATATATAACATGGTCATCGAGGCATGCATGAATTGCTTCATAATGCATTCCAATCTCTTTCATGATGGAAGATAAATCTCGATGTGTGTGAGGTAAAATATTTGATGGTGGTAACAAAAATTCAGCTATCAAGCTACAAAAAAATAAAAAAATAGTTAATGTAATAAAAAAATAATATTAACGAAACATGCTTCATCCATACAATGATCAATAATGAGTTAACAATACAATTATTAATTTATCACGATCCTATATATGTGATGGATTATTTTACATACCTTAGCATCCGTGTGATTGCAATGTTTGAAAGACCATTCATAACCTTCAAGTTCATTATCAACAATACAACAGAGAGAAGATTTGTTTTGGAGCCTTCATAAAGGGGTTCATATGCCTTATCGAGAAGAGGTATATCATGAACATCATCAAAATCATCATCATTTTCATTATCAATGTCATCATCATCATCCATTCTAACATTAAATGAATCATGGATCAATGTATTTGTACCATCATCTTCAATTACATTATCGGTATGATCATCTTGTTAAATATGATCATTCACCTGTTCTCCATTAAACATACACGATCCATGATCCTGATCCTGAACTTGTTCTGAAAGCACTTCCTCTAGACGATATGTTGTAGGGTGTCTTTCCTTTAGTATAAATACCTGGAAACATCAATAGATATACATTAATATATGAAAAATAAAAATAATGCATACAATTACCAAAAAAAAGAATATAATAAACTTTATAATGCTAAACCTACAAATGGACGATATTTGTTCCCCCCCCTCAGTGTGTCCATGTTCCCTGCAATGTTTTGTGGCTGTTGAGATCAATATTCTTCTCCTCTTAAATCCCCCGCATTGAGTACACAGACAATAACATTTGCCATCACCCCTTCGTTTCGCTGCATCCCATAGTGTAGCAAGCAATTGTCGGTTGTCTTCGTTTGGATCTAGAATATTTCTATTTGACATTTTGTCACAAACTTCATGAATGAATATAACCGGTTGTATTAAAATATCAAGTTCCACGCATCAACATTTTGTCAAATGGAGAGAAGTCGAAGAATAAAAAATTCTCGGCAAACTGTCTGTCAATGAAAAAAAAATTCCCACATCCGCTCGTTGAAGAATAAAACAATTCCTGAAGACATCCGTCGAGGAACAAATAATTTTCGCAAATCGTTCGTTGAGGAACAAATAATTTCGCAAATCGTTCGTCGCTTCTACAACAAACATGTCAAAATGTTTAAAAAAAATTATATTTATAATGGTCTGACGTCAGATATTCGACACCTTGAACATAGTTACCGTTGAAAATATGAGACCAAAAATTTCAAATCATGCAAACCTTACATTATTTAAAAAAAAAACCTACACATACCGTCGGATATCCAACTCTAATGGGTCAAAAAACCGACACACTTGGGTTGGATATGCGACACTTTTGGGTCAACAGACCGTTGGATATTCGACACAATACTGTTGAAAATTCAACACTTCAGGGTCGAATATTCAACACTCTGGTGGGTCGGATATTCGGTGCATGACATGTAGGATATTCGACGCTGCTATAAAACTTTCTTGATCGTCGTTATTTTTAATGATTGTTGTCCGACACATCCGTACGAAATGTCGGATGACATCGGATTTCGGATTCAAATCCTGTTGTGATTACATCTCATCAACAGTTGTTAACTAAATGGTTTCCCATATGTTTTATGGCATGACCTTCCTTCACCTTCTGGAATTTGTCCCATGTTCCATTTTCATCATTGGTTGAATTCCTTTCCTTTGTCGACAAATTTCATTATCAATGATTGATCAGAGGGTTCTTTTTCATGAACAATTCTCATCTGGTGCATGTGAGAGATGTTGTAACACCCTAGTTTTGACCTTGTTTGCATTAAAAATGTATATGGTGCATATATTGTAATTAATCATAGCGTGGAGCTAAAGGAAAAATCCCCACCACCGATTTATCGTTTTATGTTTCGGCGATTAAAAATGATACCGATGGTATTTCATGCTAGCGAGGCACATTATAATTTTGGACATCATGTAAATATGCAATTTAATTAAAATACCCACAACCAGCCATGTCAATGTAACAATTAAAGAGATGGGGCATGATTTCCTAAGGAATAGGGGGGATTCTTCAAACCTTTGAGCCAATGGGGAAAAGCCAAATGTCAAAGGGAGAACCCATCAAACTGTTAACTACCCATTTTGTCTTTTGTGCCTAATCATTAATTTCTGCCAGAAATTGGTTGAGGTAGTTATTGCATGGGGATGGGAAGAGTATGGGAGTCAAATTCGAATTTGGAAGAGCACCCATTTTGGAAAATGGTGTTTTGACATCCTGGACAAGTAAAATCCCAAAAACGTATGCCCATTCTATTAGGAATTCACATTTTCATCTTTCCTCATGTTTTTTTAGCTCCTGGGTGTTTTTCCTCACTCATCATTCATTCACGTTGGGATATCTCAGGTAGCAAAAGCTTCCTATGTGTTTTCATTCATGTTTTTTTTTTTTCCTCATTTTCCCCATGGCTAGGAGGCCATTTTTGTAATGCTTAGTGGTTGGGTTGTCTCCCTCATGAATTACTGCCATTTTCCTCATTTTCCATGCCCAAGAAATTCATTTTTGTGTTGCTGAGTGAATGGACATCAAGGATTCACAATTTTGGGGTTCAGAGCAGTCGTTTTTATTCATGGAATTCCCATAATTGTTGTTGAGTTCAAATTGCTCACCTAGGGGTTGATTTCTCCATTTTACCACTACATTTTTTTTATTAAAAAATGTTTTTACTCAATCCCAAACTTGCATTTTACTGTGTGTGCATACTTTGTCTTGGTCTGAACTGGTTTGGAATGGAAGAGGGAATAATTAGCTTGATAAACCTAGTGTAGAAAGGAACCACACATAGAGATCAAGAGGGGGTAGTTATTTTTCTTGCACACCCTGAAGAGCATTGAAAGGGAAGGCATAGCCTGAGGGACTGTGTAGCAAAGAAGGGGATGTTTCCTTTTGTTGGGGGTATTGGGTGTGTAGGTGATGGAAAAACCAAGCTAGATATGGTGTAGGTTTCCATAGCTCTATAGTTGAGCTCACTAGATTAGCAATTCAACCTTCCACCTCCTTAGTAGACTGATAAACCCAAATGTAGTTTTGGCTTGGCTAAATTTTGATATGTCTTTGGCTATGTGTGAGCATATTCTAGTTCCCTTATTCCATGTGGGAATCATTCCCAGCTCAAGGGTGGCAGTGTTGCCGAGAGATTGATGAGCACACTGGCCTATGGTTGGGTGGAACGTTGTGACGACATGGCTGGTTACAAGACAACACATTTTCAAGATAAGTATTTCTTGTGTATTTGATTTTCTGCAACTGTTTTTATTTTCTTGAAAAATTATGATGAACATGATGTGTTGAATGAAAATGAATGAAATTGATTCCGATGTATAATTTCAATTGTTATGCATCTATGTATGTTAGTTCAATGCATTTTTAATTATGATGTTCATGGGGTTTAGATCTTTCTTAAATGATAGCAGCGGCAGTGCCGTAGTCACGTCCTCTTGGACGGGAGGCAGTGTGATAGATGTACTCAGTGGCGTTCATACAAAACCTTTTTCCCATACCTTTCAAAATAAATAAGCTACTATTATATCCTTGTGTTGGTTATTGGACTATTATCTAATGCTCCCCTTCCAATGATTCTCTTCCCATAAATGTCAATTGATTTTGCTCAGGGAGAGATATTTATAAACATTTGCATCACCTTAGGGATTGTTGTCATAAGTTGTAGGATCCCTCACTATCGTTAGTGGGGATACATCAATGTCCCTTGATTGGTATATTTTACAGGTGTTCAACAACAACACATTTATTCACACTTGCTAGACTGTAGTAAGTATCTTGATACCCATTTCCATTATCAGTAGGTTTTCTCACATCTTCTAACTGTATTACATTAATGACTAGTAATCAAACAAGTTCACCCATGTTTGAGTTTAGATCATTTTCTCACATGGTAAAGATTTGTACATGACAATGGTTTGGATTGAAGACACTGGGTTGTAATATCGTTACCATTATTATACTATTGTTTAAGTTTAAAAGATCATACCACACACTTTATGACACGGGTACTTTATGTAGAACTAATATGTCCTTATTTTAGATCCAATTGTTCTCTTGGTGAATATTGAGACATAGATCCACCTTGCAATATATTATCGTGTCTATTTTATATTTTTAACATGGATCCACAATTTACTTTTTTTCTGGCCATGATTCAACATCTTATATACTTCATTGATCGATAGGGTACTTGATTTGGTGGCCATGCTTATTTCCTCCCAAGCATGGATATGCTTGCCTCGAAGAAGCGAGTCATCTGATACATTGATATGTGTTGTAGGTTTTGTTTTTAGATAATTTTTGAGAACCTCCATTTGAGCATCCTTCCCTAAATTATAATGTATTTCAACCATTAGCTCCCATTATGACCTCATATATTAAGGGGCATCTATTATAGCATGTTTTTACCCATCAATGTCTTCATGGTTGATGGGACCACCTTAATAGACATTGTCAATTCAATTTGACCCAAAATATCTTAAAAACCCATGTTTTAAAGGGAAAATGCACCCTTCCTTGGATCAAGGTACATGTGCACACTCCCTTCCCCCATGAAAGGAGCATGTACCTTGGAAATTGTGGAAAAATCTAAAATATCATGAATTTTGTGAATATGAATAGTTGTTATAGCAGTTTATTGGTTGTAACTCCTTGAAAAAACCCTCTAACTATATCAATGTTTCCAAGAAAGTATAAATGCATAATCTATGGAAGATATATGGGAATTTTCACTCATATTGTCATTATGTTGGAAGAATTGTCTAAAGTATTATGAATTTTTATATCCTCTCCCCTCTCACAAACCCTTTTTTTATGAGTTATATTCTCTCTTGAGTGATGGAATCGATATCCATAGTTGATTTCTCCATCTTATTCAAGGTGAAGATTGAATATTGGGAAGTTGATGTATTCGTAGATTAGGTTTAGAGGGACCCATGTAAAGTTTTGAGAAGGTGTCAACAACAAGATTAAGCTTTTGTACTTGCTATTTGTTTTCAATAAAATACATATATCTCCTCTCCCCTACCCTTGAGCACCACCCTCACCCCCCAATGTGATGTTAAATGTCCAATTTTCTTTTATGCATGTAGATTTTAAGGATCAATATTCTTAATAGATTGGTTAGGTTTAGGTGATATGCAATTTGAATAATTTCATATTCATTTTTTTGTGTAGCCACTAGATTTGAGGAAGGTATTATTTTTATTGTGTGCAAGTTGCAGATTTCTTGATTAGATTGTATTGGGGATTGTGCACAAGAGAAATATTTTGGATTACCATATGGTTATAGGTACTTGTTCCCCTTCATTTCTTGGTTTATTTCTTGGCTACCATTCACTTATATTAGGGAATTTGGTTTTTAATCTCTCCTTTCGAGTTGTTATAGTCTTCCTTGGACATTTAGCAGTTTTTTCCTCAATAAATCCCTTTCATTCCCCCCAGTTGTGGAATCATATCCCCTCATATCTTCTTTGTCCTTCTTCATTTGCAACAATTATGGATTTATATTAAATATCATTTTACTTCATTATATTCCATTTGGTCATCCTAGACCATTTTTATATAGCTTATATCCATTTCATCATTACATAAATAATTACAACATGGAGTAAGAGATGGGTTGATACAATTCTAGAAAGACATATATATAATCTTGTACTACTAGATTCTTTGTTATAATCTAAGATCATTTTCAAAGCGGGATTTTCTCTAAGTTTCATAGGGTTTCCCACTCTAAACCTATGTGCTAGTGTCACTATTGGTATATTCTAATAGTGTTATAAATTTTATCTCATTATTTTTTCTTTTAAGTTAATACATTAGACATTTATCATGTTAAAGTGAATATATAATGTTAATGTTAAACTCTTACTATGTTTGTCATTCATTGGTTATGTATATGTTTATAACAGTGTTGTTATGTGTTGACCTTACAATTTGTATACATGTTAGATACATTGCTACTATGAACTTATAATAAGATATATTTGTTAACATCATCAAGATGATATTTTCTTGAATCATTTTTTACTTAAAGTAATTTAAGCTTAAAATGTGGGATTAACTCCACCAATTAAAAGAACTATCTCAATGGAGGGAAGGATTAAAAGTCAACTTAAAAACTATTTATTTACCTTAAAACATTTAAGAATAATAAAAAATATTTTTGAAAGTGTTTTGTAATGATGACATCATGATCTCACACAAAACCATGGATGGTTCCTCAACATCCACTTCAACATGTTCACATTGATCAACATGTTGACATTCATGTGAGAGTCTTGAAACTCTTCCAATTTGTAAATTAAGTGAATTGTATGCTTGATGTTGAAAAAAAGACTTCTTGCTTATAAGTATAAGCTACATCAAAAAGACCAAACTAAGAGATTCAATTAGGTAATTTCATGTATTAGTGTTAGTAAAGTATAGCCCTTGATGCTACCATGTATACTTAGCCTTTTATATGTCTCTTATTGGTCTTTTGAAATTAAATGTTGTTTTATAGAAAAAAAGGGGGAACACCGCAACTACAAGGTTTTCACAACTCTTTCATAACCACATTGGATTGTTTCCATCAACAAATTCCAACTTCAGCTCTTTTACATAGGTGATAGTGCTTTTATAATCACATACTTTTTCCTCAATCTCATTTATTGATCTTAGATTGCTCATGTTTTCCTCTTTTCTTTCACTTTATTGTCAATTTATTCATTTGTGTCACCAATCTCTTCTAATAATGCTCAAAGATTTTATCATTACGTGGTTATGAATGAATACTATATGTTCAACTTCCTCTAAGTCGATTTTCTTTAAAAAAACTTACTATTGAGCTTAAATTACTCATGCTTTTCTTTTTTCTTTCACTTCATTATCACATTCTTCATTTGTGTTGCCAATCTCTTCTGAGAATGCCAAAAGATTCCTCTAAGTCGATTTTCTTTTAAAAAACTTACTATTGAGCTTAAATTACTCATGCTTTTCTTTTTTCTTTCACTTCATTATCACATTCTTCATTTGTGTTGCCAATCTCTTTCGAGAATGCCCAAAGATTTTATCATCACTTGACTATGAATGTATACTATATGTCCAACTTCCTCCATGTTGATTTTCTTTAAAAACTAACTATTGTTCTTGAATAAGAAAGGTTGGCGTTGATTCACATAATGTGAAATGTGACTCTATTTTATCTTCTCTCTTCAACAACCTTTCACAAAACAAATTTGTACTTGATAGCTTCAATCCTTTTTCTGAATTATCTTCATAAACTTACATTCTCACTCATTGGGCTCCATAAATGAGATATATTTTCAACTATTGGACACAGCTTTTAGGAAATCACATTATGATAATATTTGCTTAGCAACCAATCATATTCATTAACGTTCCTTTACCATATACTTCTGAACAGAACACACTGAGGTATTTGACCCTCATACATTATCAAACCACAAGCTACTAATCTAATAAGTGATTATTAATTATCATATCAATTTCTTCAAACCTAAATAATTGAGATTGCTCTTCTTTACCATGTATTTCTTTTTATAAATTTATACTTGTTTTTTGAAATTAAATAATTAATATTTTTTCTTAATTTGTTTTGGTTTCATAATTCAATTTATTAATTATATATTTAGTAATCTTCCATGTAACAATGCAAACTCATAACTTAAATTACATTGTCAAACACCGTATGTATTCTTTACAAATTAGAATCAAATTCAAGTTTGTTTCCTCACATATAATCAGTGTTTACATTTTTTAATGTTACACATATAATCCATCAAAGTAGACTAATTCATAATTAAGAGTTTTATATCTAGTAAGATTTTAACCCCGTTTATTAATGTAGCTACACCTAAATTATTAAATGGCAATTTTACAAACAAAGTAGTTTGATCCAAAGAAAAGGAAAAAAGAACCAAAGACATCTTAGTTTAAATAAGAATTTTTTTTTTAATAAGAAGTAAAATAACATGTATATCCAACGAGATTTTTGGATAAAAATGAAAAAAGCACAACTAAATACATTTAATAAAAAAAGACATTGCTATTAAATATAATTAACAAAAAACTAAATAAAATAAAACTATATTTAACAACAAGTATAATCCATTTAAATCTCAAATAAAATAACACTATATTTAACAAGTATAATCCATTTAAATCTTATAATTACAATGATTATATTAAAGCCCCTGAAAAATACAATACACTTGCAACTTATTTTGAAAACATTTATTTATTTAAAATATAAAATTTTCAATTTAAATTTTTGAATGTTACAGAATATTTCCAATCCCCTCGAACTCCTGCCAAGATAGAATTCAGCAAGAATGCAGAAGAATACACCAGAATTCCATTTTCATATTCATATTGAGAATCATATTCTGGTGGATATTCACCTAAGAGAAAACTACCCACTGCCCACTTTATCCAAACCAGGCCTTGTAAAAGACTATATAGCCATCTCCCAAAACACTTTGGCCCCAAAATTCCTAATACTATACTGCCAGATAAAATGCATACACTTTCCAAAACTATCACTGCAGAGACCATAATTTTGTCACGCAACCGTTCCTCTTTCCAAATTTTCCTAAACCAAACCTTAATACGATCCCAAGTCTTAAGAGGAAGCCAAGCCTTAAGAAGATTCCAAACCTGAAGAAGAAGCCGAGCCTTAAGAAGTTGCCAAACCTGAACAATGGGTTGAAGCAAAGGCTTAAGACGATCCCAAAGCCAAGAAGCCTTAAGACGATCCCAAACCTTAACTACTGGAAGAAACAAAACATTACTGGGTTTACTTTTGGAACCATTGGATCCATCCTCTTTGGAATCAACCTTAGCTTCTGTCTCTTTTGAATCACTAGCTTTGGGTTCAACCTTAACTGTTGGAAGATCACTGGTTTTTTTCCAATACAAATACAAATGTAGGCAGTCCATGCATAAAGCAATACCAATGGCTGCCATTATCACAGCAACTCTAGGGTTGGAGGGTGTTATAGAATGATTATCATACCATATTCCAACTTTTAAACCTTCAAGAGCAACAAGCGTCGCCCAAAATATAGCGCAAATCAAGTTGACAGATCCCACCATATAGGAGAAGGCTTTAATCCCCAAACGACCTCTAAAGTTCAACACCCGGCAGTCATTGTTGTTTTTGGCCTCAACTTTGACCAGAAAAGCAGCCGCAGAAAACCCACTTCCTTTAGAGTCCACAACATAATCTTTAATGGCCCTTCTTGCTACAATAGAGCTAGAGAAGCCATCCACTCTAAACCAAACAGTCAGAATAAAGTTGAGCGCTATCTCTGTTAGCCTTGGCACTATTAAAGAGGCAGTGCTGTAAACACGGTCACCATCTTCTCGAACTCCGAAAGATCTTATCAGCAGCTTCGTCCAGTAATCATAACCATTTGGAGAAAGTGGAATGCACATGCAAGAAAGATCACCTTGCATGGAATTCCCAGAATTAATAAACTTAAATATATCCTCAACTGCCTTCTTTCCTTTCTCGGTGTCAACATCTTCCTTTATCTTCCTTCCTTTCTCGGTGTCAACATCTTCCTTTATCTTCTTTCCATATTCCTCAGTCTCTTCCACATTCAACTGGCCCTGGTTGCACCCATGGCAGCCAGTTGCCAGGCAATGTGGACATGGCAGTAGACACAGTGAATCGGAGAGCCGTTTAAGCGTTCCTGGCATCCGATGAGCAAGCATCATTACGATCTCTTCCACATTCCAGAATACAATGCAAGTGCATTCAGGATTTTTACCGTGACTCTTGCAATTACATAGCCCGGGAAGGAGGTCAGCAGATTTAGATTTTAAGGGAAAACATTGAAGCAGAATGGAGTGCACCTTATAGGCATTGCAGATATACCTCATGAATTGCCTCATGGATGAATTTGGTGTGTTGTATGATAGCATTACAACAGAAGCCTCTCTATATCGATTTTCTGGATTTGGCGGACAGGTAGTCAGTCCGAATCCTTTATTTATGTCGTCGTAGAGTTTGGGACCTCTCAAGGTGGCCAGAACATCCCTGGCACCCATCTCCAGGTCAAGCCTTCCCCTTAACAAGCTGTTAACAAATACCGCAAAATTTCCTACAACGGCGATTCCTATATCCGGAAAATTAGCGGACCCCGTCACGGTCTCGAGCTGCGCTAAAGCAACATTGCAGAGCCATCCCAAGCAGCAAAACAAATGAATGATGAACAAGTGCATGATCATGTATCCCCTCCCTAAAACAGCCATTTCAAGATTCAAGAAACAAGAAGTTTTCCAAACCTTGATAAACTGTAATTTGTGATAAACAGCCTGAACATTTGAAAATTTATACACCAGTTAGACCGGACACACACACAGCTATCGATAAATTAATGCAGAAGCCTCGAGCTTGCTTCCCCTGGGGGCAAGGGACAAGCTTTTGGCATAGTACCTCTTTCGAAAGAATAAATTAAACGCCTTTCGCTTTGGTATATTTTTTTAGCAGACTGATCAAAGTTAAATAGATTAATTTTGATGCTTATCATGTCAGCCTAAAAGAATAAATAAATTAAACTTCGTTTGCTTTTGGATTTTTCAGTACCATGAACATAGTCAAGAGTTATTTTTTTTAATTCATGATGAATATCATTTATTGAGCCTAATTTTTTTTTAAAGAATAAATAAATTAAACGTCGTTTGCTTTTGTATATTTTTTCAGTACCATGAACATAGTCAAGAGTTATTTTTTTTAATTCATGATGAATATCATTTATTGAGCCTAATTAAAATGATTCAAAATGGTTTGTGATAATTTTAAAGGATTTTAAAGTTGTTTTAAAAGAGTTAAAATCAACTAAGCTTAAGCTTTAATTGGTGTTAATGTAAAAATACTATGGTTTGGTTAAATTATTAAAATATTACTGAAAATCATATTTTATATAACAGTCATAATGTCAAAAATATTATTACTTTTAAGTTTAAAGAGAAGTTCTGGTGTGGAGTAAAACTTAGTGGTTAAGAGAAAATTAAGATACTATAAGGAGTTTATTAATCCTAACTTGGAAGATCACAAGTATCTTTTTGTACTAATTAGCTCACGGAATAAAAATAATATAGCCAATATTAAAACAAACTCCATTGTTAGTTTTGGTTTGAATTCATAAAACTCCATGGGCGAAAAGGGTTTGCCATCTTTCCATTGCTAAATAGGGTGTTTGTTTATTTGTAAAACTCCATGGGCTAAAAGGGTTTGCCATCTGTATGAGTCTATGAGTCTATGAGCATTGATGTTGAAAATCACTTTCTCTTAGAGTGCCTTGCTTACACCCACATTACATCAAAGTTCCATAGTATTTGCCACATTATAAACCTTTATAACCTCCTAACTTGCCAAAACAACTTGGAAATTTTTTGACCACATGAACAAGATTTTAAAGTAAGCCAACTATTATCCTTTTTAAAGTCCCATAAACGAAAATTGGTTTCAGTGGACATTAATATCATCATCATTATGATTAAAATTACATATATTTATTTTTTTATTAAGTTTTATTTATGAGCATGATTTATAAAGTATAATTAAAATTAAGTAAAATGTTTTGGTATAATTTTAAATAATGTCTTTTGTTTTAATATATTTTTTCTCAATAATACAATTAAAGTTAATTTTGATTAAAATTACATATATTTATTTTTTTATTAAATTTTATTTTTAAACCAAAATTTACAAAGCATAATTAAAATTACTTAAAATGATTTGGTATAATTTTAAATAATGGCTTTTGTTTTAATATATTTTTTCTGAAATAATACAATTAAAGATACTCTTGTTTTTTAAGCTTATATTATGAGTATGATGTATAGAGCAAGATAAATATGATTCAAAATGGTTTAGCATAATATCACATAATTTTTTTTTACTTTGGTATATTTTTTTAATAGTATGATCAAAGTAAATAAGTTTTTTTTATATTTTATATTTATTTTATGAATATTTTTTATAAAGTAGAATTAAAAAAATTCAAAACGGTTTGACATAATTCTATATGTTAAAGTTTGAATAATATAGTTTCTCCCTATCCAAGGTATTTAAAATCTTGAAAAATTGCTTAAAAATAAATATTTTCTAAATATTTTGTTTTGTTAAAATTTAACAAAAATGGTATTTAAAATCTTGAAAAATTGCTTAAAAATAAATATTTTCTAAATATTTTGTTTGGCTAAATTTTAACAAAAATGTTTTTTTTTAAGATTGTTTTAATTATAAGTTATAATAAGTTTAAGATTTTCTTATATTTTAGAAGATTGAAAAACTTATTATAATTGAACGGTTAAACTCTTATTAAAAACAAATATTAACTATTATCCTTAAATGCTATTATTATTAAAAAAATATTACTCCAACATTAAATCCTATAAAATGATTTCTTAACCAATTCAAAATAACTTTAAATCTTATTCAAAATCTATGTTTTATTCCAAATAAAATGATTAAATTATTTTTTAATATATTTATAATTTTAATAAATTAAATTTTTTAATTTATTGTGTATTTGATGACATTTTATTATGATTAACATGATATTTCTCATATGATGTTATTTAATACTTTGCTTAAATAAAACAATTATTATATCATTTAAAATTATTAATTTATTAATCATTAATCAGTTTTTATATAATAAATAATAGATTATATCTTAAATAAAATTATAACATATTTAATATATTTATTTTAAAAAAAAATAGCAGTTTCTTCTTATTCATTAGAATCAAAGGTAACTTGTTTTTTTGTATCAAGTATACATATACATGGAGTGGCCATAGTCCAAGCAAGAGTGTTCAACCATCATACTAACAGTGGGTAGACAAAAGTCTAAAATAACAACAAACGACAAAATCCGAAATAGACTCAACTAAGGAGGCACTTCTGGGTACTAACTAAGTAGTAAAAAATAGAGGGCTATTTCAGCTATAACATCAATGGGTGTGTCATCAAAATCAAGCCACCCAAGTCGCTGAAATATCACTCTATGACTAATAGAACTGTGAGAAGCCTCTCCCTCTATGGCTAATAGAACTTTGAGAAGCCTCTCCGAGTGCATTCATCTTCACTAAATTCCATAAAGTAAAAGTACCCAGAATTCAGTCCAAGTGCCTCTTTAGATAAGCTACCCAAAATTCAGTCCAAGTGCCTCTTTAAATAAGCTATCAACTTTAACGTTGTATTCTCTATATACATAAACAATTTCCACTTGAAATTATATCTTAGACGTATGTTGAAAATATATTATATTGGGTGTCCAATGATGCTCTGGTTCTCTCGGCGATTGAGGGGTACTTTTCCTTTCTACTATGCGGTGAAGGTTACTCAGCGGGTATGTGGGAACTTGGGGGCCATATAATTTGAATCATAAGCATCTATCTTTAGTGATTTTGAATTTTAAATATTAAAAATAAGTTATTATTTAAAATATAATTAAATTGAATATAAAATATTTAAATAAAATAAAATTAAAATAATAATAATTAAACTTTTTCAAAATATAATTTTAAAATATAAATATATAAAGAAACTCAATTGGTAAGGAAAATGACACATTATAAGACATTTTAATTTTGTTAGATGGATATTAGAAAATGGGTTCTTTTGACTTTAATCGCTTTTTCTTTCATGGAATTCTTTGAAATAATGGATGGTTGAAAAGCTTTTTAGTTATTTTTTGTTTTTTAAGATAATAAATTGTTAAGGAAATTTCAAAATATTATTTTATTATTATTAATAAATATGGACAAATCTAATTATATATATATAATCAATTTAATAAATTAATAAATTAAACATTTTAATTATACAAATTTAAATTTTTTTTTCATAATAGCAAGAACATGATAATGGTAGAGAGATTGATAGTAAATATTAGTTCAATTGATAAGATGTGGACTTACTTTCTTATTAAGGAAGAGATCATGAGCTAGAGCTTTGAATCCTTCCAGTATTAACGATTTCCCACCATTACTATTAATAAAACATGAAGAAGTATTAATGGATTTCCATATACATATTATCATAATAACAAAGAACCTTAATGCCTTCAAAGAATTACCACCCTTATTTCTAAATGTGTAGGTCACATTTAACTATCAAAGCTATACAATAATTAATCGCATGAATATCTCTATATATAAGACATAAAGAGAATCAAAGGATAAAGATATATATAAGACATAAAGAGAATCAAAAGATAAAAAAAAATTGCATGCTACAAAATTCAAATTTGTTATAGGCATGGTAGAAAACAGGTTTTTCCTCTTTTACTAAATAATCACTTTTCTTTCCATAAATAATGGATATTATAAAACTTCAAAATAACATTTTTACTTTATTTTTATGAAAATTCTTTGAAATAATGGAGGTTTAAAAACTTTAAAAAATGTGATTTTTTATTTTAGTTATTTTTTTTTTTAATTTCAAAATATTTTCTTAATATTATTAATAAACATGATCGTAACTAATTTTGTATAGTTTTTTCTATAAATCAATTTAATAAATTAATAAATTTAAATTAATATTTTTTTATAAATCAATTTAATAAATTAACAAGAACCACTAAGTGACAATGTGCCTAACATTGCAGCTACTTTGGCTAGTATTTGCATTGTCTTTGTGAAACAAAATTTTATAAGTGCAAATCATAGATTAGCGATAATTTGTTATCATGTTTGGATTCAACATTCATTATAGCTGGGATCATAAGGGCAATGAGTTTCATGCCAAATCAATTAACAATGCAGACATTACAGCTTATTTTATTCAGTGTTAACTATGCACACATTGAAAACCAAGAGTATTAGTGAGACACTATATCCTTATGTTTTGACATACCTACACAATGAATCTTACTTCCACTTAAAAAACATGAAATGTAGGAAATTGAATTAACTTTCCAAATATATAAATTTTATTTAAATTGGAAATGTTCACAACTAACTCAAGTTTGATTTTTTCTAACAGTGACATTTTATTTTTTTAGTAAATGATAAGGTATATGTAGATAACAAATAGTACTAGCGTCAAACTATTTTTCCAAAATAAAATCAATACTTCTAAATATTTTTGAAAATGATTTAAGTGAGCAGACCTCAAATTAGTATTCCAAGTGTTAGTGCAACTTTTCAAGGTCTTTATGTAATCATGATGGATTGATTTTTTTATAGCATGTAGAGGTCAATATCTAGTAGTGCGACATATATTTTTTTATGAAATGGTTGAGAAAATAAAAAGCTATGGCATAAACATGATCAGTTTTCTAAAAAAATCTGTTGCATCTAAAATGTCCATCAACTTTATGCACTCACCCCTAAACATATATTCTAGGAGTGTAAAGTTGTCAATGTTTTTGGGAATACTTTATCGCGGACAACATCATTCATGTTATAGCAAGGTTAGAAGTTGAAGTATGAGTTAGAGTCAATAATTTCAACAAGGATAGAAGTTCTCTTGACATTGGATCAAAAGCAGACCATCCATTTTAGAGTCATCACATGCCACAGGTGGATGATTAGACATGACATAATTTTAGACCACTATAAGGTTGATAGGAATATTCTATGCAAAAATTGTGAAAGATACATTGTAGGAGAATGCTTCATTTTTATATGAGAGATTGTAACATTCAAACCAAAGTTAGAAACTCTGGTTTCAGTTAGAATCAGGAATTTCAACAAGGATATAAGCTCTCTTAAGATTGGAGCAAAAACATATGATTACAGTGCTTCCGTATGTAGAAAGGGCTTGCACAACCACAGTGACATTTCATCAATTTTGATGCTAATTAGGAAACTACACTAACATTGAACCCACATTCTCACTGTGGATTGGTAATTCTGCACCAAAAATTGACTGGTTCTACCCAACTAAACCTAATCCATATAGTATATCTTTGTCTTTCATTAAAACATTATTAATATCATAATATTTTCATTCAATTACGATAATAAGAGCATAAAAAATGTCAATACATATCATCAAGAAAACAATGATTCTCTATAGTATGGTGTGACTAATATATCAAAGCTTTGTTTTCATGGCCACATTTATATAATAAATTCAAACTTATAGAATATTAAATATGCACCATGACATTTAAGAGTATGTCTTAAGAGAGATGTGAGTTGTTGAAAAATATGTATTGAAAAATGTTAGAGGATCCAATGAGAAATCAAACAACTATTCCACAACTATATTGTTACGCATAGGGATGGGATATGGACATTTGCCTACACTTTACATGTATAGATATATAAATCGAAAAATCAAGTATGATTAGTGTGACATATAAAAACAATTGCAATATATCAATGTCAGGGATAAGATGAAATAACAAAGTTCACAATTCCCAATATGCAATCTTTATTTAAACCATATGCAATTGTACAATTTAATTTCATAGTCATCAAATCCATGAACAAAACCTGGAAACAATATACTTTCCTATGCATAAAGGTGTTGTACAACCACAATGACATTGTGTCGATTGGCCAACAACAAATTTAAAAATGAGTATATGGTTCGGGAAGGTCAATATTTATTGCAAATAGGTCAAGAAACAAACAAACAGATACTCAGGTAAAATGCAAAGCAGTGGAGTCATTTTGTGCATATCAAACATTGATGATGGGTCAAAATTCCATGCATAAGGATGACAAACAATGATAAAAAGGTAGTTGAAGTTGTAATTTCAAATGTGTTTATTGATTTACCATCCACGTAGAAAATTCTGGCGAGGATAAAGTATTTATCAGCTAGAAACCGATAAACAATTAGTAGTACAGTGCAACCAATATAAAAGATGAAGTTTTGAAAATCCATCGGACATCTTCTAAAAAAACACCCATGCATTTATAAGTTCAAAGTTTACAAAATTTGATAAGAAGAGTATAATAGAACTTGTTTAAAAATACTAAATGTTTTGGCTAAGCCAACTGACATTTGCAAAACATGAATAGCCACTAAAAAGGAATGTAGTTGTGTTATCTTGAATATTTAAAAATAAACTATGTTCAGCCACCAGGTAAAAAGAGCTTGCCCATTGACAATTTCAAGGTGCCAAACTAGCATTAAGGCCATTTTACACATGTGATCGAACAAAAATTGAATTGTCAGTTGTAGAAAACTTTGTGTGGATACCTTCACTATATTTGCAAAAAAGCCTAAGAAAAAAAAAGGCATGACAAAAAGTATTTATTGTTTTTGTTGTTATGTAAAAGTAATTGTTTGTTGTTCTTGTCTTGCCCCTTTCTAGTTGCATTTGTAGGTACCTACTGTAAGTTTTAAACTTGTGTAAAGAAGAAAAGTATACAGATTCTTTTAAGCAAAATAGAGATCACAACACATCATTCACACATAAACACATAGATTTACCCTGGAAATCCTTAACCGGGAAAACCAGAAAATCTTGGAGCCACACCTCCTATTTTCTCTTCATTGCATTATGAGATCCTCACAATACAAAATATAGGTATTCCGCAACATCCAAATACCCTAACCCGTTAACCCAGATTAGAAAAAGATTCCAATCCCTTAACCAGGATTAAGTTACATATTTTTAGACAACTTCTAAAAATAGCCACAAACAACTATAAATAGACATAAAATCTATAAATAGCCAAAAACATTTGCTCCCTGCGCTCGCATCAGAAACGGCCTACGGCCTGTTTCCGTCGAAGGTGCCTTTGGGATCATCGAGCTGCAGCGCTGACATACGCACCTCCCCTCCATATGCACATACAAAGAATATAACATATACCCAACATTCTCCCACTTGTTGTTTCCTTCGCATGGAAATGAGTCATGTACTCATAAAGTCACAGGTTCAGGGCATCAATGCCCATAGATTCTCTACACCAAGAGAACTTCTCTGTACTAACAGACTTTGTTAATGAGTTTGCAACATTTTTCACAGTGTCAACCTTCTCTAGCAGCACCTTCTTTTCTTCAACCATATCTCTCACAAAATGATATTGCACATCAATATGCTTTGTCTTAGCATGATAAGCAGGGTTCTTTGCCAGGAAGATTGCACTTTGGCTATCACATTCTAACCTTACACCTTTCTGTACAAACCCAATACCTGAACACAATCTTTGCAACCACACAGCTTCTTTGCTTGCATGAGTGGATGCCATGTATTCAACTTCTGTAGTTGAGAGTGCAACTACAGCTTGTCTCTTGCTCATCCAACTGATAGCTCCTCCAAATAGGTTAAACACATACCCACTTGTAGATCTTCTATGATCAAGGTCTCCAGCCCAGTCTGCATCAACAAATCCATGTACATATATTACTCTGCCTAGTCCAAGCCTTCCTTGGTAGCAGATTGCATAATCTGTGGTGCCACACAAATATCTGAAGACCCTCTTTACAGCTGTCCAATGCTCCTTTCCTAGTTTTGACATATATCTGCTCAAAACTCCCATTGCATGAGCAATGTCTGGTCTTGTACAGACCATTGCATACATCAAACTACCAACTGCACTGGCATATGGAACCCGTGACATGTCTTCTTCTTCTTCTTGTGTCTTGGGACACTGTTCTACAGATAACTTTACACCTACAGGAATAGGAACCTTGATCGGCTTACTTTCCTGCATGTTAAATCTCTATAGTACCGTCTCAACATATTTTCTTTGATTTAAACTGATTTTGGAGTAAAATTGGAAATTAAAATGAAATCGTATATCCATGATTTGTGTTTGGAACTCATACTGCCAACGCTTACTACTGATTTGTGATTTGTTGTAATTATATTGGGTATCATACAAATGGAAGGATCCTTCAAATGTGATTTAAATAAAACCTACAGTTAAATTGAATGGTTGGGTTAAATGTGGGTTGAAAATTTGAAACCATGGATAAGATACGAGTAATCCTTATGATGTGCAATCACATGCAATACTGCATGTTGAAGACTCGCGTTGTGTGTAGTAGAGTGAAGAGGGTATTTTAGGATTGATCGTATTACAACCAAGCAACAAGTAAGTCTCTCTGGAAGGAGACAATGAGTAGGAAAGAAGCCAAAACTTTCTAACCATCCACTTCTTGCACATGTGTATCCTTGCCCATGTTTCCATGATTAAAAACCTTAACCATATCTTCCTTCACTTCGAGGAATTTGACTGCAATGATTCAATCACACCAGGAACTGACTCGAGATTCCTTTCGTTCTTTTCCTTAATGAATCCTAATGATGGTAACACCTTCACGAGTCATGGACTTCAAGTTCAGGTAACTCCAGTCTGGAAACTCACCAACACTAATCTTTATGGAGCTAGTTTGTGTAAAATTGCCTTGTGTTACCCTATAGACTTCGTAGTTATCTCCTATTGATATTTTGTTAGACGTTGATTATTACCTGGATATCAACCAAGATCCCTAAATTTCTGTTATAGGTGTTTCCTAACTAATATATCCAATGGATAGTAAATCCTTATTCCATTACCTAACTTTTTCCAATCGCTTGCGATTTGGGTAGATTTAATTACTAAAATGTACTAGCATGGGATTAGACCCAATGACAATTTTTTTTATTAGATTTGTATCCTAAAAAGTACCAGTAGTGGATTAGATCAATTTCCCGTGTTTTAAATAGATTTGTATATTTAAGTGTACCAGCATTGGATTCGATCCAATGTCTGCGCACGGGGTGTCCCTGAAGGACCAATATTATAATACATTCGTTCATATTGGGGGTTAAAAATAAAAAAATTGAGAACAATATATTGGGCATATAATATAATAAGGGTATAAGGGCTTATTTTATTTATTATATAAATACCCCAATACATTGGGGGCTTGTTTATTGCAAATCATTTCCATAGTAGAGGCAAGCGGATGGAGCATAGGGCATGCGCATAGGGGTTTTGCCACAAGAAACTAATTCATGTAGCATATACGGACCCGATAATGAAGCAGGTTGTTCCAAAAATTGTCCCATAGCGGCATAGGGTGACCCATAGCAACATAGGGCACACAAACAAGGTTTTGGATATGAAATTGGCTCTGTAACTACTCAAAAGGATTCTAAAATTTTAAAATTCCACATGTTTACTACAAATCCGCACCATCTCTTAACTTGCCAAACTTTACAGATGTTCGAATCTAGGAGAGTTTTTTGAAGAGTGGGCTAGATTTGAGATATTTGTCTGCTATGATGGCTATTGATAAAATACTTAAACATAAGAACCATGCTGGAATGGGAGAACCTTCCACAAAGTATGAGTCTCTTCACGATAGGTTGAAAGTACTATCATCATGCGACTCAAGCCAAAATTTCTGTCTGCAAGTATTTGATTATGATTTGGATGCATTGCCAACACAACAAGAATCGTTAGGCATTCAAAGGCTGATTATGTATGAAACAGGGAAATTACAAGTTTGTTATGTGAAGGTTTTGGAGAAAGGGGATAGCTACGAGGTTTGATACACACACTTCGTCAATTTGCTTGAATCAGCATTGTGCTTACTACATATTGTCTATTTTATATTTTTATTTTCCTATAAGTTGATTGTAAGAGAATTCATGCCCATTTATACTTTTTTAATCGGTAATAATGTAATGCGTCTTTGCATATTCTGTGTATCTTCATCAATTATGGTCATATTAATGTGCTAGTTCTTTCCGACTCTATATTCATAAGTAATTTATTGTAGTTACCTTAATTTTTATTCATGGTTTGAAAATCAATTCACTACAGATCCATTAGTGATTGAGCATAATTTAAGATTGATTTCCCAATCCTGTTTGTGACATGAATGGGCCATCAATTTTGTGATGATGTATTCAGGAATTTTTTTTTTTTAGAAATGTAGTTGGTTATTTGGTTTTTTGAATTTGTACTCTTTAAAGTATTTATATACTAATGTGATTAGGGAGGTTCATCATACAAAGGAAATTCTATAGAAGATCCTTTTTCTATAGTGGTTGTTTGGTATCTCTTCTGAAGCAAAGAGAAAGTGCTTCATTTTATTTATTTTTACCTTTTTATTGTTGAAATGACAACTGAGTTGACTTGTGGTTGTATTGTATACATATTATTGAGTGCAAGCTACCCAAGAAGCATCTGGCATACTAAAAGAGCCATCCATGGTTGAAAGGGAGGATGCTGACAAAATTGGAAAGTTTTGGAAATTTGTCAAAATAAACTTGCCAAAACACCATAAAAATTTCTTATTGTATCACATAAAACAATCAAATGATGCTAAAAAATTTGTTGAATATTGCCAAAAGGAGGTATATTAAATTCTCTATATCTCTATAGAACATACCATATATGCTTTGCACAGGACTTTATCTAATATTACCCTGATCCCAACCCATATAACTTGTCCACATTCTTATTTGTTGCAAATGAAACTGATATTCAACATGTTAGAGATATATATTGAAATTTGCTGCACATGCACCCTTCCTTGGATCAAGGTACATGTGGACACTCCTTTCCCCCACGAAAGGAGCGTGTACCTTGGAAATTGTGGAAAAATCTAAAATATCATGAATTTTGTGAATATGAATAGTTGTTATAGCAGTTTATTGGTTGCAACTCCTTGAAAAACCCCTCTGACTATCTCAATGATTCCAAGAAAGTAAAAATGCATAATCTATGGAAGATATAGGGGAATTCACACTCATATTGTCATTATGTTGGAAGAATTGTCTAAAGTATTATGAATTTTTATGTCCTCTCCCTTCTCAGAAACCCTTTTTTTATGAGTTATATTCTCTCTTTAGTGATGAAATCGATAGCCATAGTTGATTTCTCCATCTTATTGAAGGCGAAGATTGAATATTGGGAAGTTGATGTATTCGTGGTTTAGGCTTAGAGGGACCCATGTAGTGTCTACAAAAAGATTAAGTTTATGTACTTGCTATTTGTTTTCAATAAAATACATATATATCCTCTCCCCTACCCTCGCGCACCACCCTCACCCCACAATATGATGTTAAATGTCTGATTTTATTTGATGCATGTAGGTTTTAAGGATCAATCTTCTTGATAGATTGGTTAGGTTTAGGTGATATGCAATTTGAATAATTTCATATTCATTCTTTTGTGTAGCCACTAGATTTGAGGAAGGTAGGAAGGTATTATTTTTATTGTGTGCAAGTTGCATATTTCTTGATTAGATTGCATTGAGAATTGTGCACAAGAGAAATATTTTTGATATTTTCGATTACCATATGGTTATAGGTACTTGTTCCCTTGCGTTTCTTAGTTTATTCCTTGGCTACCATTTACTTATACTACCATTCACTTATATTAGGGAATTTGGTTTCTTATCTTTCCTTTTGAGTTGTTATAGTCTTCCTTGGACATCTAGCGGTTTCCCCCTACATGTGGAATCATAGCTCCTCATCTCTTCTTTGTCCTTCTTCATTTGCAACAATTAGGGATTTATATTAAATATCATTTTACTTCATTATATTCCATATGGTCATCCTAAACCATTTATATATATAGTTTATATCAATTTCATCATTACATAAATAATAACAACATGGATTAAGAAATGGGTTGATACAATTCTAGAAAGACATATATCTAATCATGTACTACTAGATTCTTTGTTATAATCTACGATCAATTTCAAAGCGGGATTTTCTCTAAGTTTCATAGGGTTTCCCACTCTAAACCTATGTGTTAGTTTGATATTGGTTTATTCTAATAGTGTTGTAAATTTTATCTCATTATTTTTTCTTTTACGTTAATACATTAGATACTTCTCATGATAAAGTGAATATATAAAGTTAATGTTAAACTCTTATTATGTTTGTATATGTTTATAACGGTGTTATTTGTTGACCTTACAATTTGTATACATGTTAGATACATTGCTACTATGAACTTATAGTAAGATATCTTTGTTAGCGTCATCAAGATGATATTTTATTGAATCATTTTTAACTTAAGTAATTTAATCTTAAAAGGTGGGATTAACTACACCAATTAAACAAACAATTTCAATGGAGGGAAGAATTAAAGGTCAACTTAAAAACTATTGATATCTTAAAACCTTTAAGAATAATATAAATATTTTTGAAAGTGTTTTGTAATGATGACACCATGATCTCACACAAAACCATGGATGGTTCCTCCGCATCCACTTCAACATATTGACATTGATCAACATGTTGACATTGATGTGAGAGTCTTGAAACTCTCTTCTAATTTGTAAATTAAGTGAATTGTATGCTTGATGTTGAAATTAAGATTTCTTGCTTATAAGTATAAGCTACATCAAAAAATACCAAACTAAGAGATTCAATTAGGTACTTAATTTTAAATTGTATTATTTTTTCATATAATATAAAATTTCATGTATTAGTGTTAGTAAAGTATAGCGGTTGATGCTAACATGTATACCTAGCCTTTTATTTGTCTTTTATTCGTCTCTTGAAATTGAATGTTGTTTTATAGAAAAAAAGAGCGAACACCACAAATAGAAGGTTTTCACAACTCTTTCGTAACCACATTGGATTGTTTCCATCAACAAATCCCAACTTAGGCTCTTTCACATAGGTGCTAGTGCTTTTATACTCACATACTTTTCCTAATCTCATTTATTGAGCTTAGATTGCTCATGTTTTTCTATTTTCTTTCACTTTATTGTCAATTTGTTAATCTGTGTCACCAATCTCTTCTAATAATGCTCAAAGATTTTATCATTACATGTTTATGAATGAATACTATATGTTCAACTTCCTCTAAGTCAATTTTCTTTAAAAAACTTACTATTGAGCTTAAATTACTCATGCTTTTCTTTTTTCTTTCACTTCATTATCACATTCTTCATTTGTGTCACCAATCTCTTCCAAGAATGCCCAAATATTTTATCATCACTTGACTTTGAATGTATACTATATGTTCAACTTGGACTCTATGTTGATTTTCTTTAAAGTCTAACTATTGTTCTTGAATAAGAAAGGTTGTTGTTGCTTCACATAATGTGAAATGTGACTCTATTTTATCTTCTCTCTTCAACAACATTTCACACAACAAATTTCTATTTGATTGAAGCAATCTAGCTTCAATCCTTTTCTGAATTATCTTCATAAACTCACATTCTCACTCACTTATTGGGCTCCATAAATGAGATATATTTCCAAATGTTGGACAAAGCTTTTAGAAAATCACATTATGATAATATTTGCTTAGCAACCAATCATATTCATTAAGGTGCCTTTAACATATACTTATAAACACAATACAATATTGAGGTATTCTACCGTCATACATTATCAAACCACAAGCTACTAATCTAATAAATGATTATTACTTATCATATCAATTTCTTCAAACCTAAATAATTGAGATTGCTCTTGTTTACCATATTTTTAAAATAAATTTATGGTTTTTTTTAATAAATAATTGATATTTTTTCTTAATTTGTTTCCTTCTCCTAGTTCAATTTATTAATTATTTATTTGATAATATTCCATGTAACAATGCAAACTAATAATTTAAATTGCATTGTCAAACACCCACATTCTTTATGTATTCTTTACAAATTAGAATTAAATTCAAGTTTATTTCCTCAAATATAATAACTAACTATAATAACTAACTGTTTACATTAATTTCAATTAATGTTGCATATAGAATGCATCAAAGTAGACAAATTGATAATTAAGAATTTTATATCTACTAAGATTTTAACCTCCATGAGGCTACACCTAAATTATTAAATGGAAATTCCACAAACTAGTTTGATTCATGGGAGAGTAATAAAAGATAAAAAAGAACAAGATAGAAATTCCACAAACAAAGTAGTTTGATCCATGGCAGAATAAGAAAGGGAAAAAAACAAGATGAAAATTCCACAAACAAAATAGTTTGATCAAGGGGAGAGTAAGAGAGAAAAAAGAACAAGAAACATCTGAGAGAAAATAAGATATGTTTATTTTTAATAAGAAATAAAATAACACATATATCTAACAAGATTTAGATAAAAATGAAAAAAACACAACTAAATACATTTAATAAAAAAGACATTGCTATTAAATATAATTAAAAAAATAAATAAAATAAAACTATATTTAACAATACCTATAATCTATTTAAATCTATTTAATTCTCTTGATTCCAATAAATATATTAAAATATATTTAATTAAAAAAACATTATTAAATATAATTAACAAAAACTAAATAAAATAAAACTATATTTAACAACAAATATAATCCATTTAAATCTCATAATTCCAATGATTATATTAAAGCCCCTGAAAAATACAATACACTTAAAACTTATTTTGAAAACATTTATTTATTTAAAAGTTGTGATAAACAGCCTGAACATTTGAAAATTTGAACCTTGATAAACTGTAATTTGTGATAAACAGCCTGAACATTTAAAAATTTATACAGCAGTTAGATCGGACCCACACACAGCTATCGATAAATTAATGCAGAAGCCTTGAGCTTGCTTCCCGTGGGGGCAAGGGACAAGCTTTTGGCATAGTAACTCTAATGGAAAGAGAATAAACTAAACGCCTTTTGCTTTGGCATATTTTTTTGAGCAGACTGATCAAAGTTAAAAGAGATTAATTTTGATGCTCATCATGTCAGCCTAAAAGAATAAATAAATTAAACGTCGTTTGCTTTTGTATATTTTTTCAGTACAATGAACACAGATAAGAGTTTTTTTTTTTTTAATTCATGATCAATATCATTTATTGAGCCTGGCTAAAATGATTTAAAATGGTTTAGTATATTTTTAAATGATTTTAAAATTGTTTTAAAATTAAGTTAAAATTAACTAAGTTTTAATTGGTATTAGTGTAAAGATATTATGGCTTGGTTAAACTATTGAAACATTAATGAAAATGACATTTTGCAGAACATTGATAATGCCAAAAATATTATTACTTCTAAGTTTAAAGAGAAGTTCTTGTGTGAATACAATTTAGGGTGTAAAAGGAAATTAAGATACTATAAGAAGGTCTTTAATCCAAATTTGGAAGATCACAAGTATCTCTTGGTAGTAACTAGCTGAGGGGATAAAATTAATATAGCCAAGATTAGAACGAATTCTATTGCTAGACAGGGTGTTGGTATATTCCTAAAACTCCAAGGGCCAAAAGGATTTGCCATATGTATGAGCCTATGAGCGTTGGTCTATTCCTGAAACTTCATAGGCCAAAAGGGTTTGCCATCTGTATGAGTCTATGAGTGTTGAGGATGAAAATTACTTTCTCTTAAAGTGCCTTGCTTACACCCACATTAGATCAAAGTCATAGTATTTGGCACAATACAAACCTTTACAACCTCCTTCAAAGTTCAAAGTCTAGATTCCAAAGAGAACAAAGTTCAAAGTCTAGATTCCAAAGAGAAGATAAAATTGGAGAACAGAGTTGGTTGTGCAACCAGAAGACTTTAGTTAAATGAGTACAAACGCTTAGCATTAGTAGAAAAGACCCAATAAAATGAACATACTTATGCATCTAGTTAAACCTTAAACTAATGATATAGTTACGTTTTATAACATTCATTCTTAAATCTCACAAAAGTAGTTTTTTTAATGATTTAAAAACTTCTAAATATTAAAGTGGGAATTGTGGATATGCATCAACAATGTTTTAATACATTTTCTATAGGCCAAGTTTTGATGCATTTTCAACCAAACTTTGGGGCCTTGAATGCAGGTATGCCAACCATGCATTATACCTTTTGCACCTGGCTTGTGGACCATCACACCTAAGCACTGCTGCAACATACATTAATGTTTCCATGATGTAAGGAGGTCTGGGAAATATACATGTATCTCTCAGGTATCTACATGAGGCCCTAAAATACAATCAAAGGTTGCATGGAGGAGATCATATACAGGTCTCTCTCTCCATGTGTGTGTTACACCTAAATGCACTGCAAATTTACAAATTTATTGAGGACATACACAAAAAATGTACTGAATCAATCTTGTTATCCTCTCTAAGAGCCCATCTTCATTAATTGGTTGGAAGAAGGAAACATAAACTAACATGTAGATGTAATTTTTCATCGTTGTCCTACTTATGTGCAACATTCAATCCTATGTTTTACTCAATAGGATCACAAACAAAAAAAGAAATACTATGATATACTTTCCTATAAATCAGTTGTTAAAATTGAGTAATGTAATTCACTGCCTCATTACATATTTGAATCAGTTGTATTCTTTCAATTTTTTGCATACTACTGCTAGCTATCATGCAATAGCTATTGCTCTTTCATTGATGGGATCATACTCTTTAAGTGTTCAACATGAGCAAATTACTTTACATATTTTATAGGACAAACTTGGTCCATAGGATTTATGCACACATGTACTTTTGGAGGCATTTTAAACTAAGGTTTTTGTTGCAAAAACAAATGCATAAGAATTGTATGGTGGGTACTCAAATTTCATGCAGGTTTCCTTTTTCTAATCCTAAACATCAATCTACTTTGTTTGTGATAGGATGCTGCTTCCTGGCTCAAGTATTTTGACTCAAAGGACTTGGAGAAACATGAAGTTGCACGTAATGGTGCTCCAAAGCCAAAGGCGTCCATAGCAAGCAAAGGTCATATTAGGTACAATGAACTTTAGTTGATCCAGTTGCAATTTTTTCAATATTTTCTTATAATATAATCGATCCATAAAATATTGACTTGGACATCAATAATATGGAGCAGTGTGTCATATCTGTTGGACTACATAAACCCAAATGCAAAACCATAAGAGAAAGGGGAATCTAATGCAAAAGAGATGTTGCCCCTAATAAATCAAAAGATGATGCCATTGTCAAAGAAAGATGAAATTTCATTTATGGGAGAAATTTAAGGGTTTGAAAATATTACTGGGATAATTTTTATATAGAATGGATTTTATTATAGCTATAAAAAAATATTCAAAAAACTGATTAGCTCAACCATATTTGTCAGAAAATGCGGACAACAATGATTTCATCCCACTTAAATTTACCATATTGCCTCCATTCACCCTGGGATTTCTAGTAATGGTTGGTTCTAGAACCCCATTCGCCCTCATTTCCAATAATAGTGATTTCTATATTTTGGTTGGGGTTGTCCTTTTCTCTTTTCCATTATTAATAGGTTGTAGGTTATTCATGGCTCGCAAGAGAGAAATTGAGATGGTAATAGATAGCATGGGCATCTGGGAGTGTAATGGAATTGAAAGAATGCCATCATTGAAGTGCATTATAGAGGCTTAAGAAAGAGGAAGTGGGGTCGATATTAAACGAATATCAGATATTAATTAATGAAGAATCTTAGGTTAAGTGGCTGAGAAACCAGAGGACTTTCACCACTTCCATGTCAATCTCTCTAGGACTTTACTTAGCCCCATTTTAGGTATGCATAACCTGAAACTATAAATAAAGCATCCCAATGTCATGAATATTGCATTTATAAGTTGTGTAATCATTTCCATCTTTGTTCCCTTGGAGTTTTTTATTTTATTCATCCTTTTTGGGCACACCAATTTATACCTTCCATCAATACACTACTCAACAAAATGCACCATGTTTGTGGCACATTGATAGAAAATATAAGATCCATAACCTACTAACTACAAAATGGAATTTCATAACTTCGTAATCAATAGGAATGGTTCTGAATATTTGAAAAAATCAAAGAAGGGGGATCACATGCAAGAAGATGGTAATTATCTCCCACATGGCCTCACTGGATATCCAATCGATATCAAATTTAGAATATATTCGGGATATGTAATAGTTTATGGTAGGGCAGGCATAGTGCTTTTCTATTCTTTCAAGGAGGCCATTCGATATACAATAAAGCAAACTCTTGTTCTCTGTCTTAATGGAGGTAAATGGAGGTCAATTATTTTTAATATTTTTTTTGTTTTTCTTCCAATATTGATTTTGTTGCCTAGTTTTCGTCACCCTCACAAAACTCTATAGGATCAAGATGTTTGTCACTTGTATATGGAGAAATGGTGGAACTAGAACCTTTTCATGTGAACCCAGATATAAAATGCTTCACGTCAATTGCTATGCATGGAACAGAGGTAAGTATTGCAATGTTTGGTGATGTTTCTTATATAAAATACAGTTTCAGGTGAACCAAGATGGAAAAATGCTTCACTTTAAACATTATGCGTGGAATTGAGGTTAGTATTCCAGTGGCTAGTGTTGGTGTTGTTTTTGTATAAAATAAAATGGTAATAGAATATTTGAATATTTGTTGTTTATGTTAATGCTAGGGAGAATTGGAAAAATAAAAAATTATCACACACTAATTATTGGACAAACTTGAAGATTTATTCAGTTAATTTTGTTACATATATATAATTTCTTAATTAAGTATTATTTTTTTAATTTTTATAAAACAAATTATTTTAATGCAAATCAAGACATTAATACTTCATTCTTGTCAATATGATCAATGGCTTTTTATTCAACATGATTCACACCTTAATTGTCACATACTCTACAATGTGAGTGTATGTATTTCTCCATAATAAATGTTTGCCTTTTAATTATCTACCATTTTAGTATTGTATGTAGTATTTGGCAATATGTACTAGGCTAGCAGTAGTTTTTCTATAATCGATACTCTATTGATTTAGTTTTTATATTAAATCATACATTTTTATTATTCAAATAACCATTTTGATTATTTAGATCCAATAGTACTTGAAATTAAATATGCGCAAATTCTTATAAAAAATGAATGTCTTTTATTTTACACCTATACCACTCGTGGTATACGTGAAACCATTTACAACAGCTACTTTATGGCATTTTGAAATTGTTTTTACAATAAATTATTCTTAATCGTATTTAATAAAATAATAATGACCTCTTCAAATTGGTTTATTGTAATTGTGCTGAGAGGCGCTCTACAGCCCAGTATGTGGGAGATCTTGTAACGTTACGTAACGTTGTAACGTTACGTAACGTTGTAACGTTAAGTAACGTTGTAATGTTACATAACGTTACATAGATGTCGGCTATAAAAAAAACAAAACTTTTAATTATCTTCCAAAATAAATGTTGGCCATAAAAATAATCTGATATGGGTGAGATGTTGTAATGTTCCTACCTAACAAAATAATAAAAAATAAATAAAAAATTTAATTATCTGCCATAAAAAAATTTCCGCGAGAAAAACAACAAAATATAGGGGAGATGTTATAATGTTTCTACTTAACAAAATAATAAAAATAAAAAATTGAATTATCCGCAAAAAAATGTTGGTATCCGCAAAAAAATGTTGGTCATGCACATGGTTTTAAAAACCATGTGCAAGGCCTCTTAAAAACCCATGGTTTTATTGTACATGGTTTAGGAGGGCCTTACAAATGGTTTTAAAGCCATGTGCAAAGGCCTCCTAAAAAGCCCATGGTTTTGTTGTACATGGTTTAGGAGGTAGTTGCAAATGGTTTTAATACCATGTGCAAGGCCTCCTAAACAACCCATGATTTTAGGAGAGCCTTGCACATGGTTTTAAAACTATATATGGGGGAGATGTTTTAATGTTTTTTCCTAACAAAATAAAAAATATTATATGTAGCCATAAATAGTATTAAATATTAATAATAAAAATATTATTTTTGGACCTTAAATAAAAAAATGTGCCTTTTGGTCTGAATCACATTAAAGCTGATAGTTGAGTGCAATACTTAAAAAGAGGTCTGCACCTCCAAATATTTGATCCCTCTCGACGCTTGATAGAGCCTGCGATTTGGATCTATGCTGGTTGCAACATTAATTCATGCCATACTTTCTCACTTATTCTACTCACTCACTCTGCATTATGAGTGCATTTTTAGGCCATAGGCGACGTCTTTATTATGAGAAAGCATCTCAAAAGACTCATCTAACAAATCACTTATATGACTACATTTGTAATCATCTATTATAATTAATGACAAGTGTTCGATTTGTGGGATTCTATGTATTCAAAATCAACAAGTGTTCATTTGCGATATCCTTTGCTTCAAACCCAATATAGTTACTTGCGCACCTTCGTTTGATAAAGCTCGTATTTTCAACTCCTCAGAACAAACATAAATAGTATTTTCAACCTACACTTCTCCAAATAAAGCAGTCAATTATAATTCTAAAGTGGTTGTCCCTATCTCCAAACCAACCACCGAAATTGTTGCGCCATTCCCACTGAAAACAACATGTGAGACCTATGTACTCGTTATATGCATTTACTGATTTTGGTGGGTGGCTTATACAATTGTGAAGGACATATTGGTTTGAATTTCGGATCTCAAAATATATACAACTTCAATCTTTAATATTCAGGTATCTTATATTTATAAAGGAAGGGTCCATATTCATAGCTTAGCTTACCATAGCACCAGAATGAACAATAAAACACAGGAGGGTTGAAACAAACAAGCACACAGAAGGCCTCTGAACATGAACCACCCCGATGCATTAGAATGACTCCTGGATTACCACAATGCATTAGAATCCCCGCTTTGTTCAGAAAACACCAGAGCAGGTAGTTGAGTGGCATTGTGTGGTATGGAATACCAGAGAAGTGCATGTTGAAAACACATAAACGATAAAATTAGGCTGCAACCCATTCCTATGAGGCTCTAGTTTTTGTTGATATTGAGGCACATAGGCAGTGGAGACACTATTATTTGAAGTCGTCGTTGTGGTTGCACGTCTAGTATTTTTCTTGGGGACATTATAACAACTACGACATGGACGTAGTGGCCCTTGTAAGAAATGTTGATTAAAGAATCATAGCTGATAAATACAGGAAAATAGTAGTACAATGCTTAAATCCATTAATTTTCTAGAAAACCATGCCAAGGAATATCTAATACAAACCAATATCAAGATGAATTGTCCAGAGGCACCATCACAAATACTGAATGGTTATTTCCACTCAACAACCAAACCGGTAGTGCAAGCCTATGAACCTCAGTTTCAATAGCACCATGGATCTCTAACTCCACATGAAATAGGATTTCGAACTGGATTTACATGGCATAGACAGAGACAGATGGAAACGGTGACCACTGTACAAATGGTATACAACGAGGGAGAGCAGGTTTCTGTAGCGACGTGAATCAAAATTGTCATGGCCAACGGGTTGTCAAGCGAAGGAGCAGTTGTTAGGGTGAAGGTGCATTTGATGTTGTTTATCAAGACATGTCAGAATAGGAAACCACAAAATTGTTTTGGACAATAAGAGGTTGGCCCCTAAAATCATAGAGAAAATGGGAAAAACCTTAGCATAAAAATTTGAAAAAGTGTTTGCATTGTTACCAAAACCATGTCGAATACACAATTTCCTGGATGGAAGGGAATACAAAATTACAATATATCGAATCGTATGAGACGCCCAAGCAAGCATTCACTTGGCATAGTAATCATTACTATTGAGACATGTTACTTGAACAACATTTAATAGACATATAGTAGTGGTGCATTAAAAATAATTAAAAATTAAAAATCATTAATGTAATGCTTACATCACCTAGCTGTCGAGTCTTGGGACGAAAACCCAAGACCAACGTCACTTATAAGCCACCAACAAAATATAAGTTAAATAATTATTTAAAAAATTTAAAATAATAAAAAATCATATAACTATAATTTAACATTATAGAAATCAAAATTAAAAAAAAAATAGCCTAAACTAATTCGCCTAAACAATCTATATATATGTCCGAAACATAAGAATAAGTTGGTAATTTGTGTATGTTATTCAAATCTTGGAAAGCATTACAACACCAAAGTACCACGTTTCAAAGAACTTAATATATCATTTTAATATATAAAGTTTGAAATTATTATAATGATTGTAATATTATATTTATATAATATAATAATAAAAACTTATATTATATCGTTTAGATATTTTATTATAATGTACACGTGACTATGAAATGTTCATAGGATTTGATATCTATGGTTTAAGTATAAATATTAGCTTTATAAATATGTGATTTGAAATGTATAAATACACTCAAAATTGTAGATGATAAGGAAAAAAACAAGTTTGTTAATTGAGACGGGAAGAAAAAAAGGTAGAAAAAATTATTAAATTATTTTATTCCTTCCAATTTTTACACTTTAACCTCTCACCTCTAAGTGGCCCAGCCCAAAAGAAAGATACATAGGATTCTCATACAGGCACGCTATTACTTATTAACATGCAAATATTATGTATGATTTTAGGAATTCATATTAAGTTTTATCATGATCATGTCAGCCGAAGAAGAAGTTTTAAGTTTTATTCAAAATGGTTTGACATAATTCCACATAATGTCTTTTTGTTTTGCTAAATTTATTTAGTGGCATGTTCATAATTTAAGAGATTTATTTTATTTTATTTGTAATATTTATTTTATAAATATAATTGATAAAGTTTAAAATTAAAACTATTTAAATCATAATTTCATAAATATTTTTGTTTTTACATTTTTTTAATATATTAAGAAAAATTTGAAACAGAATTTTATATTTAATAAGTATTTAACTTATCACTATAAAATAAAATGTTTATAATGACTTTAACTTTAAAATTTTAAATATTATAAGTGATAAATAAAATGTTTATAATGACTTTAACTTTAAAATTTTAAATATTATAATTATAATGCCATTTTACTAGAGAAAAAATATAAACCTGAAAAAGTTTCATAAATAAAAAACACAAAAATAGAAGTTGTAAAACATAAAAAATATAAGTTTGTAAAACATATATTTAAAAATAAAATAAAATTATTTTAAAAAGTATGAGCGTAATATGCATTATTTAATTTTCTTTCCTAATGTGTATCTAACACAAAGAGAAACAAATGATAAAGAAAACGAAACTTTATACATAATTTCAAAATTGGTTTAGGAAACGAAACTTTATAACAAGTGTGGTAGAGGAACACTTGGAAATTGGTTTCTTCTCTTATTTTAATTACTTTTCTTTATATATGTAATAATGTTCTCTTCACAAATTTCAAAATATATTTTTTAAAATTATTAATAAATATGAAAATAAATATATACATATATAATCAATTTGATAAATTAATAAATTAAACATTTTAAATACATAAAGTATTAGTTATTTTTAGTCAATTAAGATTAAACTATAAAACAATTATCATAATACTATAGAAATTGGGACATTGATACATGTGAATGGATGACTTAAGTAATGAATTATGTAGTTGAACCTTAATAGTCATGTTAATTCTAGTGACTTTAAGGGTTGAGAGTGGCATAAGCCAAATAGATTCACTTTTTCTTTGGAGAAAATCCTTATACATGTATTGTTTTAGACTCAAAGTATTTGAAAACGGTGGATTTAAATGATTGTTGCTTTGAAGAAGAATCTAAATTTTATTAAGTTTCAAAGTCAGATAAATGTGGAAATTTTCTAAGTTTTTGATTAAGGCAATTCTTTAGTGATTTTCATAAAATGACTAAGTCCCTTAACATGTAAGTTAGAAGTGAGGGTTCAATGTCTTGTTTTCGAAATGGTGGTGTCGATGTCTAACATCACTAGGAAAAATATCAATGGAGTCTACTACTAAAGCACAAATTAGTTGTCGATGTTATGAAGTGTTGAGTTGTTGATGTCGATGTTGGGATTAACATAATAATTATGAATGTAATTTCATATCGGTGCCAAAGTGTCGATGTCTAGGGTGTCAATGTTAGTATCGACATGTCATTTGGTAATTGTATTGTCATACTAGTGTCGACACTAAAGTACCAATCTCAAAACTATGGGTTCCCTTATGGATCAGTGATAGCCTTTCGATTTTTTATTCCCAACTTCCAAGTCGGAGGGTAGTAGTTCCTAGTGCATGTGAATCATTTGGGGTTATGACGTCGAGGTTGAATTGAGAACATTAGTATTAGAAGGATTGTTGATTATTTTTTTTAGCCAGTGTTGACTTTCGAGGTCCAATATGTCAATGTCGAGTAAATTGGGATTCTAACATCGAGGAGGGCATGCCATGGTAGTTTTGTTTGGGACCCGTTTGTGGATTTAACTTTCAAATCCCAATGTGAGAAATGTCAAGAAGGAGTTTTCAAGCCGGGGAAGCAAAAATAATATGCTAGGATTGTTAATAATGTTAATATATCAATTGATTAACTAATTTTAATTAATGATTAAGAAACCTAATCTATAGATATATATATGCTTCCACAATCATGAGTTGAATGGGAGCTCACTATTTTTTTTTTAACGGGAGCGGTTATGTTATATTGAAAGAGTCAACAAAAAGTGCCGAAAAGAGAAATCATTACAACATGCTGCCTAATCACTATACCTCTAGGTGGTCAACCTACAAAAGTACTAAGGAGGATTTTCAATGCTTACAATCGAATTAACAATAAGGTCATTGAGTCCTACAGCTATAGATTTATTGGCTGCAAGATCCGCCAATACATTAAGCTCCCTAAGGATATGAAAGAAGGTGATCTTCCTTAACATTTTGGCCTTGGATCTAATCCTCTTAATCGACCTTGTTGTTTGTTTATTCTTACCCTTTCTTCCCCCATTCAGAGCTTGGATAATTAACCTGGAATCACCAAAGACCATTACCTCTTCCACTCCTTTCTTCTGTAGCTGCTTGAGTCCTTGCCAGAGCCCATAAGCCTCGGCCATATCATTGGAGTTGTAGCCAATGTTCCAGTAGTATTCTATCTCGAATTTCCCGCCCGGATCCATAACAATTCCTCCTCCTCCCGCTCACCCAAGATCCCCTTTGGAGGCTCCGTTGAAAAACAATTTGAAAATTTTCCTTTCTCTTAACCAATTCTCAAATTGGGACTTATCTATCATGATCTCCCAATCCTATGAGTTTTTAGCATCCATAGAATTTGCATTCATGATATTGAGACTTTGCATCCAAATTTTTTCATTTTTAGTCAGCTTTTCTTTATTATTTGGGATCTTGGAGATACTGACCACCTCCCCGAGTAAAGCATTTGCTTTGGAAGCAATCTTCCATGCTGGCTGAAACTTGTCTTGAAATATTCTATGGTTTCTTTCATTCCAGATGCACCAGCATATTATTTTCAGAAGTTTCATCCAACATACTTTCACTCCATTTTTTTTATTCAGCTCTCCTTGATAGAGTTTATCCCAATTGAGAAAGCAGGTCTGGATGTGATTCGGTAATTGCATTCCATCTCCCCAACGCTTCAGCACCTCCATCCAAACAAAGATCGCATAAGGGCACTTTAAAAAAAGATGACTGATATTTTCGGCATCTTCAACACAAAGAGGGCAGTGAAATGGTCCTGCAATCCCCCTTTTTTTCCAAGTTCTCAATAGTAATCACTCTCCCATGCATCAGAGTCTAAGTAAACATATTAATTTTCGGCACTGTCCTACAATTCCATAAATAGTTCCAGATTTCTGGATTACCGGGCACATTATAATTGGCAGAAAATCTCTGATATCCTTCAGCTGCTGAGTATCTGCCTGAGAACCTTCCCCAGCCACGCTTGTCCTTTGTGATCCAGGATAAGCTCTTGGTTTTGGATTTGAAAATAGGCACCCCTAGATAATTGAAGGACTCCCAGTTGACTGCTCCATCCATGTTAAGAACCCAAGTAATATCTAACATTTCCCTAGGATTTATGTTCCATCCATAGATCTGGCTTTTCCTGAAGTTGATTTTTCTTCCGGAGGCTTGGCATTTACGGTTCATTTAATTCTTGAAGTGGTGAGCTATGATTTTACTGGCTCCTCTAAGTAAGATAGTATCATCCGCAAATTGCACATGATTGATGTCTTTAGTGCCTCTTGCCATCCTACTTCCTGAAAGCTCCTGATCTTTCCTGGAAAATTCCAGTTGAAAACTTAGAACTGAAGCCTAGATGGCGTACAACAGAGGTGATAGCGGGAATCCTTGCCTCAGACCTCTTGTGGCTTGGAAGAAGGGGGCATCTCTTCCATTGACTAGCAGAGCTATCCAAGGTTGGATGATATAGGCCTTGAACCAAGAGATAAATTTTGGAGTGAATCTCAATCTCCTCATTACCTGAAAGAGAAATGGATGGCTAACTCTGTCGAAGGCATTGGCTAGGTTGAGTTTCACCACCATTCCTTTGTCTTCATTCTTCGTACTAGAGTGGATGGCTGACTCTGTCAAAGGCATTGGCTAGGTTGAGTTTCACCACCATTCCTTTGTCTCCATTCTTCGTACTAGAGTGGATGGCCTCTTGAACTAGTATAATGTTGTCCCAGATCTTCCCTACCTTTCACGAAACCACCTTGGTTCTCCAGGATAAGGTAAGGGAGGATATATTTAAATCTACTGGCCATAATCTTAGTGATGATTTTATATCCTATATTACACAAGGATATAGGCCGGAACCTGTCGAAAGATTTAGCTTCCTTCTCTTTGGGGATCAGATCCAGGAAGGTAGAATTTGCGCTGCCTCCAATTTTACTACAGTTTTGGGATTTACTGACCATTTTGAATAGATCATTTTTTATAATGTCCTAGCGTATTTTAATGAAATTGGAATTGTATCCATCGGGGATAGGAGCTCTATCATCCTCGATATTGTCAATGGCCAGCTTGGTTTCCTCCATCGTGAACGATTGCTTCAGTAAATCATTATCTTTATTTTTTATAGCACTAGGAATTAGATTTATCAGGTCGACGTCTTCAATGACAGGATGGGCTGTGAATAAGTCTCTGAAATGCCTAGAAGCTTCCTCTTTAATGTCCTCGAATTTTTTTATTAGCCTATCGTGAGCCTGGATCTCATGCACATAATTGAAATTTTTCCTTGCCTGGGCCTGTTTGTGGAAGAAGCCTGTGTTCCTGTCACCTTCTTTCAGCCATTTGTAGCGATCTTTTTGCCTCCACCACTCAGATTCTTGTCTGCATGCAGCGTGAAGGTCCGACTGTAGCTTGATCTTGGTTTGAATATTAAAGTTGACCACAATTATGTCCTCCATGCTGGACTGGGAAGTCTCCAGTGCAAGGGTAGCTTGAACTTTTTTGATATTGGGAGATGGGATCGACTTAGCCCAAGCTTTTAGAGATTTCTTGAGTCGCCTTAATTTCTCCTCCCAAATGAAGAATGGGGATCCAGTGACCGCGGGAGACCAAGCATCCACCATAGTCTTTAGAAAATCGGGTTAGTTGGCCTAAAGTGGATTGAATCTAAAAGGTATGGGACCCAAATTCTTGTCCTTCACCATCTCAAGGAGGACAGGCTTGTGGTTCAATCCTCCAAACGGTAAGATTTTGGAAGATATATTCAAGCCAAGGAGGAGGAAGGTGTCCTGGACCAGGAAGCGATCTAGCCTGGCTGCAATGTGCCCGAGTCCGATCCTTTTATTATTCCAAGTAAACTTTCCTGAAGAAGGTTTAATATCCATGAGATCCCATTCTAAAATGGTCTCATCAATGATTTCTCTGATGGGGTCTTTGACCATGGAGCCCCCTCTTTTTTCATCTTGGCTGAGAGTGACATTGAGATCTCCTGCAAGTATAACATTACCTTGTAAATTGCTTTTTTCCTCACGGAGGAGGTTCCAGCAAATTCTTTTTTCAGCATATGAATTGGATGCATAAAGGTTGAAAATTCTTACCAGGATGTTAGTGTCTTTTTGCCTCAACAGGGTGAGGATACAACAAGAGTTGTACTTGATGTCAACAGCCTCGAATTTCTTGTCATCCTAAAGAGTTCTAATGCCTCCAAATGCACCCCTTGAACTAATTGCAGCTTTACCTCTTTTATTCCAAAATTTATAACTTACATGGAGAAATGCGGCTTCCTCCATCTTGGTCTCCTGGATCAGAAAGATGTCCGGTTGGTGAAGAAAGATTAAATCTAGCATAGAATCTTCCTTGCTTTTGCTACCAAGACCTCTGCAGTTCTAGGAGAGGACCTTCATTACTTACTTTTGGAGGCCGTAGGCATCCCTTTTTGGGCATGCCCTTGCTAGTGGGTATTTATCATTTTCTTCAGCAGTTTTTCTAGGGTTAGCTGGGAGCATTACAGCTTATCCTTATAGGTCTCCTATTCTCTTACTTCTTCCTTGGATTTCCTTCCTTTGGTTTTAGTCCTTCTTGGGGTAGGCAATTCTATTTCCCCTTCTTCCTCTTCTTCTTCTTCTTCTGATTCAGTTTCTTCCTTCGACTTCCCCATGCTTTCTCCTTCTTTTATCATTGTTGTACCTTCATCTTGGTATTTCCCTTGATGGTCTGATAGGGCTACTTCTGTCTCCTTACTATCTCCATTATTGGATTTCTCTTCAACATCATTGGATTCATCCCTTACATCGTTGGTTTCTTTAGTCTTGGAGGTTTCCTGAGATCCTTCAAGAGGGATAACTGTGGCTTCTTTAGAGGCCACCTTGACTTGGGTTTTAGATTTAGATTTGTTTACCCTTTTCCATCCCTCTGCTTTGTCCTGCTGGATTTCTGGCTTTTTGGGGCAATTACGGATGAAGTGCCTATATTCTTGGCAGCCTTTGCACTTGAAAGGGAGTTGTTCGTAGTTCAGCTTTTGGAAATGGGACCAGTTCCCCACTGTTAATTTTATAACCTCTAGCAATCCTGCTTTTAGATCAACCTCAAAGCATATGCGAGTGTAGGCGTATTGGTCCTTCGGGCTAGCCATGTCTATGTATTTTGCCAAGGCAGACCCTATAGCCTCGAGAGATTTAGGATTCTAGCAGTGCATAGGGAGATTTGGTAGTCTGACCCAAACTGGCATGGCTTTGGGGGTGTCAGCCTCAGGATCAAAGTCTAGGTTCCACCCATTAAGATATAGGCCCTACAGCCCCATGAAATAGGGCCCATTCCTAAAAATTAGGTCTTTGTCTTCCTTGGATTCGAAATCGAACAGAAAGTAGCCCCTTTTGATGGAGTAAGATGCAACGTTTTTGGATATCAGAGGGCTCCAGTTTCTTTGAACCCAATTATCCATAGTTTTTGGCGAGGGCTAGAGCCCCGTGAGTTTCCTGATCAGAGCTCGATCTGCCAGGGAGAGAGTGACCCACATGGTTTCTTCCGGAGGAAGGGAAACCTCTGGTACATCTTCAATACGTTTGACAAAATTTGGTGGGGTCCTTTTTCTTGATCTCTTGTTCTGATAGACGATTAGCCGGTCGAAGGCATCGGAGCGTAGATCTGGGGGTGAACCCATCGGATTGCCCCACCTGCAATCCAATCCGATCACTCAGCACATGAGGCGTGAGGACAGCCACAAATAACCAATCGAAGATAGAGCAAACAATTCCAGCCAGTGTTCAGGGAGAATCTTCCCACGATGGGCTCGTCCCTCGGCTCAGCTCCATCGACCTACAACACCAGTGAGCAACTCGAGGCCGGCAATCAACTTTTTCAGTTGGCTAGAAACGTGTAAATTTTGACTTCGAATGGTCTTTTCTCATAATGGGAGCTCACTATTAATTGTATAAATAATTTCAATTTAATTTTTGTGTAATTCAAATATAGTAATTGATAAGCTTTTGCTATTGCAATATAATATGGTCTAGTATTATAGATTGGTTATAGAGCCTTTAACACACTCTATGTGTATCTAGATATAGATTGGTGTCTATGTAGTTGTGTACATGTGGGTGCATTACATAATTAACCCCTAGTTCATTTGAGTTATCTCTCTTAGAATTTGAGTCACTCTCTTGGGAATTTGTATTTCTATGAAAGGATTCGAATTGGCTCTCTTCCACTCCTTTTCTCTCTCCAATATTTATTGGAGGGGAGTTTCTCTTTTCTGGAAAATATATGCTATTGAGTATGGGATGCATTGTATTGCAAGAATATTGAAGGATTTGTAATGAGGTTTGAAGACCTTATAATGAGTATTTAAGATTGATCTATGCTTGCACAATGTGAGTCCTTGTTCCGTTGCTTGTCTCTGTCCAATTTAGTTCATAAGGCTTGGGTGAGGATATGATATTTTGAAGGCTTTTGTAGCGAGGGAGTCACAACTCACCAGGTAATGTAGATGGAAGGGGAAGTTGATATGGTGAAAGGTGTAGTTGTGGTATTCTCACAATGTTGAGAAGGGTGCAAACATATGTTATGTTTCATATATTTATGATCATTTATGGGTTATGATACCTATTCCATTGCATCCATAAGGTCGCTTTTAGTAAGGATACATTATTTTTGTTGAAAAACATTTTCGCTTGACTAAGATATAGTTGTTTTGCGTGGCATTGTTCTCGTTGTTCAGATAAGCTCACCATACCTTTTAGTTTTAGAATACCTCTCCTGTGGATCTAAGGACCCAGCTTGGGGGTAACTTCCATGTCGAAATATGTATGAGCATGGCATGTACATGGTTGGGTGGAACGTTTCCCTACTAAATCTAGTTTCTTTTCATTAAGATTAGTATTTTGTTATATGTTTACTTGCTACAAATTATGATATATATGTGATCATGGATCTGATTTTGTTGTTGTTTACATAAATTTAGATGGAATCCATGAGATTTGATATATTTATTGTTTATATGGATTTAAATGACAACCTTCATATATGCTTTTGTTCATGTTAATATGGATGTAGGTGGCAGTTAGTAGATTTGATTTTTAACATTGTTAATATGATTGACTATGGAAGCCTGTAAATTTGTTTATTTGCATTATTTATGGCATCTTGCATATTTGATTATATTAAAGTTTAAATTATTGTAATATATATTATATTTCATGTTTGAAATCATGCTATTGTCTTTCTCAGGTCTAGCTGTATTTCATTTCTGCATTGACCTTGCATAGCATGTGTATTGGGGAATGCTCAACATTTGTATTCGTGCATTTCATTTTAAAAGGTTGAATGTTTTATTTTAGTGGCTCTTTGGCATGTTGGACTAGACTTAGTTACCCTTATTATGGTGTGAATTACCTTGATTTAGCCTTTCCCTTGCATTTCCATGTGTTCTTGGCCTTAGATTTGGAGTCAGGCACATCACACCATCCCAACCATGTAACTCTTTTGTACTACCCCACACAATTCAAGGAAGTAATTTCCCTTCATTGCTCCATAATTTCATTAGGAAATACAACTCTTACAATCCTTATCAGAGTGTGTAGAAAGAATTCAATCTATTGAATGCTACTAGAGAACCTCGTGTAGCCTTAAATAATCGATTCTCAATCATTTAGGAGCAATTAAACTCAATGGGTAAAGGTTCCTATCTTTCCCAACCTCCATGCTCACCTACAACCATCTCTTTTATCTCAAATCTATAATTTTCCTTCACAATTCGAAATTTCTATTTATTGAACAGTCTAGTAATTATAATGACAATCAAATGAACAACAAGAGGAAAATTTTATTTAGTTTAAAAATATACTATAAAATTATGCATGAGAAAAATGCATGATATACTCCAAATTAGGAGATGAGAGGATGGAGAAAGGAAACTAACATAAGTTCCAACCATAGAAGAGAGGACTCTTACAACAGTCATAGAAGTATATTCATCCCATGTTTCCATAACTACGTGAGAAGACTTTCACCACCAACCTCACACATGCATTCAATGATTGGATTTAATAGTCAAAATGAACTAATTGGATTATTTAAGGCACATTTTATCAAATAGACGATTTATAATTAGGTTGACAGTTGAAAATAGAGCACTTAATTTCTCATAGGTCTTGTTTCCTCTTCCTCTCTAGTGGAATAATAACCAATTTACTGCTCTTGACACAACCATCTTAGACCATTTTAATAGTTTTCCAAATAATATTTACATAGATTTTGATTTAGCATGACAAGCTAACCACATGGTCCATATAGATATATTACATTATACAGACCTATCCATTCACTAGTTCGACCTTGGCCTTGAGCTCGACACTAGGAATAAATACTATCATATTTACACTATTTGCATGATTTTGATCTAATACATTCCAAGTCAAAACTAGGGGTCTTGTAGGTATGTTATTTGCACTTAAAATAAGTTGCACGTCATTCGACACTCCTTCCCTCCACTATAATATGGAATTCTTTTATTATTTTTAGGATTTATTTATATGAAAAGACAAAAAACAAATATTTATAAAAAGACAATGAGAATATGTTAGATCTTCATCTTGATGTAGTAGTAGTCTCATTTATTTCACCTTGAACAATGCACCGAATTTATGTTCTTGACAGGTTGGGTCTGACTATTTCCTTAGGAATTGGAACCATGATCTTTTAGATTGTGCTCCTCCAGTTGATTACTCTTCCAATCACTAATGAGAATTTGTTAATTGCACTTTATTGTATATTTATATCATTGTTACTTTTGTGTCAAATGTTTCTTGCATCATCATTGTGTCATGTTATTAGTGTTTAAGAGTTTTGTTTAGCCTGTGTCGATCATTCATTAGTTTCTTTAACTATTCATGTTGGACTTCTGTATTGTCATGTTGTTCTCAATGTCGCCATCATAACTACTATTTAACTTGTGCTAATGTCGAAGGTTCCCATTGACTTCTCATCAACAAGCAATTCCTCATCAACTATGACAAAATGCTTCAAGAAATTGACCTAGATTTGACGGAATCTTAGGTCTGTTTTCATCATTTCTATGTTACTTTGTGCTTAGTAGATTCACAATAGAAATTCAACCCAAAATTGGACACCTTGCATGTCTAAAATTAGACACTTCTCTGTCATAGCTTCAACACATGCACTTTTTTTTGCTGTCAGTGGCATGACGTTGGATATTTGACGTGATACCAAAGTCGGTCAAAGATATGATGCAACCATGGTGTCACTTATTTGACAGTTATCTGTTTCAAAGTGTCACTAAAAACTTTCAAAAACCGTCGAATATCCGACGCCTACCGACACTTGAAGGGTCGGCCTTCTGACGGGTTGAAGTATCAGAGTCATGGCAACGTCGTCAATGTTTTTTTGGAAAGCATTGAATATTCGACGGGCAAGGTGTCGGAGGTTCAACAAAAGCATCGGTTGATCATCGGATGAAGGTGTTGGATATTTAACAAAAGCGTCAGAACACCGTCGAAAAAGCGACGCCTGGTGGTAGATTTAACAAAACAAAAATTGATAGGTTTCCATTCAGGAAGCGGTGTAGTGTAGTTCACTTAAACATGTAGTAACAGTGGTAACATTTGAATGTCTTGAATGCAAAAATATTTTGTGGTTGGTCATAATGAGGAATGTATAAGTTGATGATTTCCATAGTACTTACAGTTTTGCATCAAAGTTGAAACCACTAGGTGCAAGCCCACCCTGAATAAAAGGTAAAGATGTTGTGTAAGTTGGATTTTACAATTTTTATGACATTCATAAACATGAAATCAATTAGAGACTTCTATGGATAAAAAACAAGTAAAGGCTTACATTCTAACAGTCAACATGATCAAAGTTGCTTCACTAATATTTGTGAGAAATTGATCAGTATCCCAACCTAGACATGTTTAATACAAAATATAAAATATTAGCTCAGAAAGGGATGCGATCCATTCTTTGAAAGTGGAAACTGATGAATTCAATCAAACTAAACAGGACTATAAGCCCCATTACATGTCTGGGAATCTCCATTGTTTGCGTCAATATTACCAAACTTCCCCTGATTCATTTAGGGATGAATATCTTAGATGGTTTCACCACCTAGCACTGAATCTATTAGTCACTTCCAAAAAATCATAGATTCCTTTGTTGGACACTTTGACATAGCTAGACCTATGATATTGGCATGAAACTTTTGTTCAACATAAAATAGAGGGATGATGAATCACTGTTTCATTATTACTTATGAATGTGGCCTCAAGTTGTTACCTCATGCAAAAGAAATATTGATTATTATCAACTTGTTGAGCTCACAAATTCACTTAAACCATGAGTATGTCTTTACTTGCTTACAAAACATCCGAAGTGATAATAGAATGTCATAGAAATTGCCTTGCATATATGAAGGTTTGGAGATTCAAGCTAGTCTAGACTTGCAACAATACCAAACACCTATTATTCGTGTAGATAGAAACATTAGCATAAGTTGAGATAGCATGGTTGAAACTTCAAACATAGACAAGCGAACGTGATACAACTCTTCTGACAGACAATGTTGATAATATGTTTTCATTTATAGTTCTTTACCTGACAACTCTTACGACATATTAGTATGGTATGCTTCTATATATATTTTTCATTCTAGAGCACACACTCTACCGATGATTAGTGAATTTTATGCATCAAAATAATCTAATTAGTGTTTTAGATATGGTAGATTTTCACTCAACATTTCCAAATGAGTGATGATATAGAATCATTTTGTCAAACATATAAATAAAATGCATGCTCAAGTCCAAGTCAACTGAAGGACTAAAATGTAAAATATAAGTAGTTTGTGGATGCCTAATGGAGATATAAATCACTTGAGAAGAACTCAGGACGTTATAAAGGATAGAAAAATAATTTAGTTGTCAATTAAAGATAAGGGCCAGAGAGAAGTTTTGTTATTTACAAAGAACTTCATAAATGCAATAAAGGATACCAAGGAGTGTTATGAAATGGTGCAAATAAGAGTCTTAGATGGCATAAAGTCCAACAATGTTGAAAAATGTGACACTATGAAGGAAGTATTAGTATAATTGAGTAGAATGCTAGAAGGATATGTTGAGATTAAACATGAGATTCCAAGCAGTTTTCCTCCAAAGAGGAATATTGGGAACAATATAGACATAATTAATTCATCCATGTATGTACATGCTTCAGTAATTACTCTTCTTCATATTACTCCATTTATCCTTCAAGTTAAATGGCATATACAACTTGTCAAGTATTGCTTTCCCATGTTCCAATATCCATTTCCATGGGATTACATTGGTTTATCTCATTGGAAATATGATCTGCATACTTTTCTTTGTGAAGAAAAACTTCCCTCAAAATGAGCCAGTTGGATTCTACAGCATATTACTGAGTTTTTTGGTAAGCTGGAAGGGTTGCTTTTTAAGAACGTACACAGAAATCAAAATTTTCACCTAGAATGGTAGATGCATATAATTTTAAATATGCATCATGCATGGAAATCACACATTGTAATAGTACAATGATTGCATAGTGCAATAGCATACAAGCATTAGATGTGCCACACCCCTGTGCAATAGCATATCATGCAAAGATCTAGAAAACACCACTAACTTATACAAGAAATTTCCAAAAGATCAAAGGTATGCAAGCTTTACCGATGGACTAGCTAGCAAAGAAGTTCCAGAATCTACAATAGAAACACAACCTCCAGCACAAAAACCTGCAACTAAATGTTCATAAAATGCCATCAATATTTTCATAAGATTCCTTAAGAAGCAATCATGTGCCCAATTGAATAAGATGGACTGTATGCTGACCTGTTGATTGATCATCAAGCTGGAGGAAATAGCAAAATCGATTTATTAGAGTATATTAATCCCATGACATACCTACTAGTAACTATGACTCATACAAAGAACATGGTATGCATGTGTTTATCCTTAAATACAATCAATCTTAAACCTGGAAAACTAACATGATTCTATTACATACCTTCCAGTAACCTTTTGAGTAATAGGAGCATATTGATGTTTAACCTTGAAGTGATTAGGATCAACACCACCAAAAGTCATGCCTGCAAATGGGATTTCTTCAATAAAAACATTTTTTCCTTGGGAAAGAACCTCGAAACTATTTCCAACAAATGTGAAACTGTTTCCTTTAGTGAAAAGATTTCATACCAAATCTAGTGATCTAGTGGATAACCAAAAATACTATTTATATAAGGCCATCGATCTAATCAAAATGCCATTTCTTTCCTCTTATCTATGGAAATGTATCTCAATGCTATCTGTAACAAGTTTCAATGGAGGAGTCAAATAGCAATAGTGAAAATTATACACTAAAATTATAGAAATAGATGTTTTTTAATGTATTCTTCCTAACCATTCATTGAGCTCCTCTCTGTTTCGAGAATAATTTAATATTCTCTACTAAACAGGACCAACCACGTGAAGGTGGAAGCTCTTATGGCCCCTCCCCCCCTTCGCATCACTCTCAACTCCCCAAACCCAATGCATCTACTTGCAAATAACAATTTATTTCACTATTTCACAATCCAAATAACAATGCATCTACTGCAAATTATTTCACTCAATAGTTGAAAGATGCTTTCATTAAATCATTCTTTAAATCATTCATTAAACCATTCAATCATTCAATAGCTGAAAAAACCATTCATTAAAACATTCATTTAGTCAATGGCAGAAAAAAAAAATCAGTAAACCATTCATTAAAGCATTCATTCAAACATTCATTCATGAAACAGAGGAAAAAACCATTAAATGTTATTTTTTATAAATAAGAATTACTCAAAATTTGTTTAGTCCCTTCCCTTTTACTTTTCTTCTCTTTAAATATTTAGTTAGAGTCACATCTTCCGTAATCTGATCATCGGTATCCCTACTAGTCTACTCACAAGGTTGAACTACAGGCGAGGGGCGATGAATTTCTACAATAATGTCAAAATATTTCATTAATATATTTATGTTTTGATAAATACGAGTAATTCATTTAAAAAAACATTACGAATGTGTGTTTTTTCCTGGCATGGGCACATCAACATGTTCAACATATCTCGTATAGGCCCAACCTGTTTCGTCGTATCTGCATCTACATGCTCTACAGTTGAATTGTGTAGAAATAGAATTAATGTTCATCATCTACAATGGTCTATAAAAAACAGTAGCACATTAATAAATTCATTACCATGATGAGAAGTATGATCTTGGTTTGGTTGGTCATGTACATCCTTGACATGAACGGGATCATTACTTCCCTGCACAAAAAGGAATAAATAATTTATGTTAATTTATTTATAAGGAACAAATTGCATGAGCATTAATAAATTATCGTTAAACTATACAGTTTTTACATACCTGGGCACCAGATGGATCAACAGAAGATCGTGCAGTATGCCCAAACAAGCTTCTCTGGTGTTCAACAATGGCGTCAAAGCCCTGTTCGAAGCCAAGCTTCATGTAATCCACACTGGGCAATTCTTTGAACCGGTTGACCTTCATGTTTGCTTGATGTCATTAATTTTACATTTTTTGTCAGAACAAAACAAAAATAATAATCTGTATGATATTTGGATGCGGATTTGGGTTTTGCGATACTTACATATCGGGCCGCCAAGTTGGAGTAACCACCAGGCCCAAGCTTGTGTTGGACAATTTTTTCAATTCTTGCCTTGGTGGCCTTAGATGTGTCCCAGAGCCTAATTAAGTTTTTAAATACATTAGTTGATTTACCAAAATTGATATAAAAAATAGTAATAATAAGTCTTACCACTACATTTTGGAATGTATAGCATACCTCCTTGTTCTAGCTGGTGGTATCTTTCCTGATTTTCTTAGGCCCTTCTCTTTTCCATATTCCACTAGGGCTTTCCATTCCATAGATGGAATCATTGGAGGGCGCTCATACCTAGGGTTCTTTTCTAGGTGAACCCTATACTGGTCTCGGAAAATCTTAAGATGTTTTCTAGCCTTTTGTAGGACCTTCGATGTATTGAAGATATCTTTTCCGAACAGACTAACCAAGCGGTTAGTCAGACCATCCTTTAAAGCTTTTGGCTACGTGTTCCACATTGTGCAGATGGTGGGCTCGAAGATCTCCAAGGCCAACATTGCCTTGACCACCACTGATAATCTCCATAGCACGCTGTAAATTCAAACCATTGTATTATAAGTTCAATATCATATAAAATCAAATATTATAAATTTTACATTATTATTCGATAACTTACGTCCACTTGTTTACGTTGTTGTAACAACAATCGAATCCTTTGTTCGATACCTTCTGTTAGTGGAACTGCCAATGTTAGACGAATCAGTTCCTCATTTTTTTTCCCTTGTCTTTTGTAGCACCCTCAACGAGTCTGCAGACTCTCTAATTTCACTATCTCTCATCAACCGAGAGACCTCATTATGTAAAGAGTTTTGAGATTCTATTTCATAAACCAAATCCCCTGTCTGCAATTGAAATATATAAAAAATTGCTTAGTCTTTGAAGCAATAGCGTACGCAAATAATTATATTAACAAAAATTGTCTATCATGATAGAGTCATAGTATTACATATAGGATTACCTGATGCCTAGATGAGGGTGTGGTCTGATCAACAGATGGGGATTTACCTCAATTAGCCACCTGCAAAAAAGTAGAGAACATCATCCCAATGAACGCAATATGTAAAATCTAACAAATATAGAACAAAAATAAACACTATTCTACATGTTTTATATGTGTACATTTTTGAAGTATTTAGAATGTGGAATTACATTTAGGTTTACTGGTTGCCTCAAGGATCCAGTCGTCTGATCAACAGCTGGGGACTTTCCTCGGTTAATCTGCAAAAAAGGTAGACAACATTACCATCATGAACGCAAACATAAAAACGAAAGAATACATAACAAAATAAACATTATGTGTCACGATATACATGTTTACGATTTTAAAGTATTTGAGATGGAGAATTACATTCATGTTTGGCTGTTGCCTCGATGCTGTAGTTGGCTGATCAATAGCCGGTTGGCTTCCCTGATCAACACTCTGCATGCAAAATAGATAAGATTATATAAACGAACCTAATATACTAATAAAAATACATAACAATGTATTCATATGTCCATCCTAAATTTAATATTACATTGGAAATATCGATGTATACCTGCTGCCTTGACTCGGGTTGACAAACATCTACGAAGATGGAGGTGCCCCTGAGAGAACCCTGCATAAAAAGCATACTAAAATTTACCTAAGGAAACATGAAAAGTAGAAAATTACAATTATATGCTAACGAAAAAGTCCTATAGATGTTAAAATAATTAATAAAAGGTTGGTTAAATTGTTTGTTGTACCATAACCATACTAACCGTGTTTGTATCTAAACGATTCAAATTGCAATCAATATGTAGTTCTTCGCCAACAAATATTGATTTAATTGCACATACAAAGACATGGTTTCCTTCACACGACTCGATTATGCAGTTGGGTTGCTTTAGTGTAGACCCTAGTTGTGTAATGTTTATAAACCCCATAATATTACCAGTTGTTTTTGGCCTTCCGTCCATTTACACCGTTGCTTCTTTATTTTGAGCTTTGTCTTTCAGTTGTATATAATTCGCTGAAAACCCATATCTATGCATACTTCATGTATATTGGACCAGGCGCATCCAATCACTGTAGTTGTAATAGGGTCCAACATACTCCATCAATTCTGTACATCTACCGTATCCAACCTTTATGCCATCCATGAAAAACAACCCTAATCCATGCAATGACAATGGTGCAATTATATATATCCTCTCATTCACACAAAAATCAGTGTTTACTTGAGGAAGATCACTAGGCACCCATTGTTTCACTAGGTGTTGGTACCTTAAGGGCACGTCGATGTCTCCCACTGTCTCATCATCATAGGAACATGACCCCCCTCCTTTGAGAAAAAATTTCATGCGTTCGTTGAATTTTCTTCTGATCTTCTGACATCTAGTTGATCTATCCCTTGTAGACCTACTGGATGTCTCACTTTCCTCTAGCCTTCCAATACTCCCTTTGTTGGAGGAAGACAGGTCTGACAAATACCTGTTTGTTTCTACCTGCACCATGGCTGAAAAAAATTGGCATAAGCATAGCAAAATACCAGCAAAAAAACTTGGAAAGACTTATACGCAAAAAACTTGTTAAAGAAAAAGCTTGTCAAGAATGAGTTTGGTTAATAGGTGTGGGCATTTGGTAGCCCTAAAAATTCTATTGTATGCCCCTGGTTTAGTTACATACAAGTCTCCATTCTCACATATTGCTTGCATTGCATTTTCCTAACATGAATTGGGTAGGCTTCATAAGCTTCATATGTATGCTTGTGGCCATCCTACTTTGGCCTTTCAACGTTGTCAAGCTTGAGACTATCTGTTATGCATATGCATCAAATATAACACTGCAATTTATGCCAATATATGTCTGTACAGGGCCTGGAGGTTCTCCTTTAATGGACTATCTCCTTCAAAGAACATATCTTCGCATTCATCTACATTTACTTTGGATAGAAGTGATACGGAGTTGGTATGTTGGTCACTTCCATCAAAAAACATCTTTGACATGAGTTCCTTTTTCAAGGAATCTTGATTAATCTCCTCTTCCAAACTTCTAGCTGGTCACTTTTCCACTCTACATTGGCCCGATTATTCATTTTCCTGGCTTCTCCTCTCTCCTTACTCTACACTCATAGCACCCTTACTTTTGATGGTTGTAAGTGGTTTTTAGTTTTCCCATGAATGATGTTGTGATGTTGTAGATGATTATCCATTTTACCTAATATGTTTTATGATCTTTTCCATCTTTTCTAGGGTGCACATAGGCTGTTGTTTATGGCTTCTTTTGCTTGAAAGCTGAAGGGCCTAAAAGTGCCCAGATCTCATCTAGGACCCTTTAAGAGTCATAATAGCAACTATTGTTATAGGATGTTATTCTCCAAATGATACACCAAAACCATACTTATCGGTTAATATTTGTGTAGGGATGTTTTTCTGATCTCTCCCATAATTTATCATACTAATGGGATTGTGACTCTCAAGTCAATGCCTTATTTGCATAGTGGCAATCCTACAACAGTACACTGGAAATTCTAAAAAATTCTAATGTATGCCCCTCTTTTAGTTACATACAAGTCTCCATTCTCACTTATTACTTACATTTCCTTTTCCTAACATGTATTGGGTAGGCTCACAAAATATCATGTTATACATGGGCACTATGATATGCTCACAAATATTTATATAATATATTATAAATGTGTGTTCCTAAAGGATTTGGCAATATACATGGATTGGAACTATGCTTGGTCACCAATGCTTTCACGTCTCTGGAAATATGTTTGAAACATACATCACATATAGCAAGTATGATGACATGTAGAATGTTGGAGTGATTATGGTGGTTGTGTATTCAAGAGACTATGTGTAGTACTTACCCCGCCCTCCTGGATTTCTACAAGCTCATGTCGGTTTTGGAATTTTGTGCCACCAATGATATAGGTCTCTCGGGAGGTCTGTTAATAGGCTGGAACCCTCTTTCAGTGCAATGTAAGGCATTCGAAATTGCGGTAGTAATATTGGTACATCCCCTCTTTAGGGACTCCTCTACTACTCTCTCTATTTTGAACTGTTATGGGCCTTATATGAATAGAGAACATTTCTGGGAAAAGGTGATTGAAGGAGGCTTACTTCTTTTTCCAAACCTAGTCCTTGCAGGTGACTTAAATTTCACTACTGGTGCGGCTGAAATATGGGGGAAAAAATCTCTTTTAGACCCCCTTTCACTTTTCTTTTCTCAACTTATTGCTGATAATGGGCTAGTTGACTTGGCCCCTCCATATGCAGGGCCAACGTGGAGAAATGGCAGGGCAGTTGATGATGGGATCGGTAAAAGACTAGAAAGGTTCCTGATATCTTATTCTTTGGTATCTGCTATGCTCAGACATAGAGTGTGGACTTCCCCTTCTGATGTATTAGACCACTTACCTGTTTGTTTGGAATGGGGGGCATGGCCTTGACTCATAACTATCCCTTCAAATTTAATCGTGCCTGGATCTTAGAGGATGATTTTTGTCCCATGGTAAAGGAATTTTGGACCTCATGGGTGTTGGATCCTCATCTTGATGACATGAGAGGCCTAACCCTCAAGCTTAAATATCTAAAAAAATGTGTAAAGGATTGGTCTCGGATCAGATCAGAAGCTTTGAAATGAGAATTCCTTGATGTGGATAGTGAGGTTCAATCCCTCCTAGCATTGGATCCCGCTGGTTTACTCTCTGTGGAGTATATGGAAGCTCTGAAAGCCCTAAGGGGTAGAAAGGAAAAGCTACTTGCCCATGAAATCATGACTTGGATGATAAAAAGCAGGATTAAGTGGGATGATATGGGAGATGCAAATACAAAGTACTTTCATTCGATTGCATTGGCATGAAGGAACCACAACTCTATCTGGGCCCTAGAAGATGAGGAGAATGTTTGGGTGGAGGAGGAGAATGAGTTAAAGGACCTAGGAATCAGACATTTCTCAGAGATGTTTAAGGATGACTTAAAAACTAATATTGTTGACCAACTGAAGGTGATTCAGATTTTTCCCTCTTTCTTGTTATAGGGGGAGACTGATTCCTTTTCTTCAATGATTACCCTTGGTGAAGTTGAAGAGGCCTTGAAATCCTTTAAAAATGATAAAATACCAGGACCTGATGGTTGGCCAGTTGAATTTTTGCTCGGTTTCTTTGATCTTGTGGGGGGTGATATTCTTATTGCTGTACAATCATTTAGGGTATTTGGAAGGGTGGATAATGCCCTAAATTCCACCTTTATATCTTTGATGCCAAAAAAGAAAATCCTTTATCCTTTGCGGATTTCAGACCTATCTCTCTATGCAACCTGGTTTACAAATTGATCTCCAAAATTGCAGCTCTAAGGCTTAATCCCTTTCTTGACAAGTCCATTTCACTTGAACAATTTGGCTTCCTGAGACACAGGAAGATTGTTGAACCTATTGGTATCACTCAGGAGGCCCTCCATACTCTCAAGACTAAAAATAAATGTTCCCTAGTTTTGAAGCTGGATCTTGTAAAATCTTTTGACAGGGTCAATTAGTCCTATCTGAGGCTCATTCTTCTACAGATTGGTGTCCCCCTGGGAGGTGTTAATTGGTTAATAGGTTGTGTAACCTCTGTAGATTTTGCTATCTTGGTAAATGGTACCTTATCTCGTTTCTTCATAGCTTCTAGGGGTATTAGGCAGGGATGTCCATTATCTGCTTTACTGTTCATTCTGGTCATTCAAGGCCTCAATCTTCTCATTAGAGATGCAAAGGCAAAGGGAAAGATTCAGGGTATTAAAATTTTAGAGTCATTATATCTGACTCATCTACTTTTTGTAGATGATGTTATAATATTTGGCATGGGCACTGTTGTGGAATGGATAGCTTTTGATGTCATTCTGGAGACTCTCTATTTAGCTTCAGGTCTGAGTATAAGTATGGATAAATCTAGGTTTCTTTTCAATGAATTGGATCTGGGGATTTTACATAGCATTCAACATTTTATGCCTTACAAAGCTGATCCTATATAGTTAGGTTTGAAGTACCTAGGCTTCTATATCAAAACTCTGGGTTATAAAGTTGAATATTGGTATTGGCTGGTAAAAAAATTTGAAAGGAGGATCCATCTTTGGTCTAATAAATATCTCTATTTAGGAGGTAGGTTGGTGCTCATTCGAGCTATGCTATCTAGTATGCCAATGTACTGGTTTGCATTGGTCCCTATCCCGAAGTCTATTTTGAACAAACTTAGAAATTTTATATTTTCTTTCTTATGGGGATCCATGGGGGACAGAAAATGATATCATCTTATGGATTGGAAATCTCTGTCAAAACCGCTCGAATTTGGAGGTTGGGGTATAAAAAAAATTGATTGGTTTAGTGCTTCCCTAAGACTAAAATATTTGTGGATGGTTATTAATGGAAGTAGATTATGGTCACAGGTTATTTATACAAAATACTTGAAGAACCAGTCATTGGACATGTGGCTCAGATCTAAGCTTTTCTTAGTCAGAGGTCCCTCTATCATCTCGAATGGGTTTCTTCACACACTCTCGTGGCTGGGGAGGTATATGGGCTGGTAGGTTGGAAATGGAGTGGATATTCATGTGAGATCTAATCCAATTATTATATCAAAATATTCTCCATACCTTCCTCATTATCTAATTGTTTATCTGTGGGATTATGGTATTACGATGCTTCAGCATGCTCAAAACCCTTCTATTGACTCTGCATCTTACTCGTTATCCTCTGAGGACTTGGATTTGGGGGGTTCTTGGGATCACACCTGGAATGACTATGTTGCTGGTCTAGATTATGGGGGCATCAGGCTAAATGTTTCAGCTGATAAGCTTCAGTGGATATATAATAAGGAGGGGAAGGTGACTGCTGCGCTGGCGTATGATCTCATGGTAAATTCGTTGTTAGCACCGAAGAAGGATAAATTCGCAGTTCTACTTTCAGAATGTAAAATTCCATGGAAAATTAAGTGTTTCATTTGGATGTTAATAAACTATAAAATATTAACTTGGGACAACCTATCCAAAAGAGGTTGGATAGGTCCCAGCAGATGCGGGCTCTGTGGGTTGGGTGATGACTCGATTCAGCATAATTTTGTCGAATTTAATTTCACTGTATCAGTTTTCTCCAGGATATGTAATTTATACAATTGTGAACCACCTGTGCGTGGGTGCGCACTAAGGGACATCTTGGAGCTGTGGTTCTTAAAACATACCATACATGTTGTTCATTGTTATGTGCCGATATTTGTGTACTGGTGTATATAGTTATGCAGGAATAAGAGTATTTTTGAAGAAAATCCTGTCATGATCCTTGATACTTTGCACCATATTGATTACTTTATGCACTATTATCCATTCCCAGGAATCAAGATAAAGTGCAAAAATATTGGAATTGCTCCAGTTCTGGTTTTCCTTTGTGGTTTTTTTGATGGAGCTACTGTAGAGTCAAAGGGTGGGGTGAGGATCTTTATTTCAATCAGTAGTACTCATTCACTCTCTTTCAAGCTTGGCTATGGGCCTTCAACAAATACTAGAGTAGATATTTTGGCTTTGTGGACTCTCTTAGTGGTGGAAAAGAAGATGGGTCTTCTATTAAAGAAAATTTATGGTGACTCCTTGGTGTTCATAAACTGGGCCAATTGTAAATTAGAATTATGCTTTATTGATCTTGAACATTGGTGTGATAATATCAGACATCTAATTTTGTGTTCATCAGGCATGGACATTAGTCATGTCTACCGGGAGCACAACCAGAGAGAGGACTGCTTATCCAAAGATGCCTTGGTTTTATCACCCGGTCATTGCTCTTTTTATGAATATTATGATGATACCATGTGTATGAGTGGTTCTAATCAGCTCTTTTGAGAGCTTGTGCTGGAGTTTTAGACTCCCTCTTTTTTGGCACTAAACTATTTCCTTTATGAGATATTTTCGGTATGATGGGTGACATCTATGGATCAACAGCCCCGGTCTCTTCTTGTGCTCCTGGTTTCAGATGGTCATTTTTGTTCATTGGTGAACACTTGGGTCTTTTATTTAGTCTTCCCATCTTAGATTACTCTTCGAGTCCTTTTCCTCTTGTATTGGTATTTTTAGTTGGTTGTTTGGGCCTCACCCCTGATACTCTACAAATATCTTGTAATTTACCGCTAAGGGAGGAACTTCTGATGCCCTTTGATTCAATATGAATATCAAGGTAAGGCTTTTTTCATCTGAAAAAAGAGTTCAAAGTTTACAAAATTTGATAAGCAGAGTATAATAGAACTGGTTTAAAAATACCAAACGTTTTGGCTAAGCCAACTGATAATTGAAAAACATGAATAGCCACTAAAAAGGCATGTAGTTTTCCTATCTTGAATATTCAAAAATAAACTATGTTCAACCACCAGGTAAAAAGAGCTTGTCCATTGACAATTTCAAGGCACAAAACTAGAATTAAGTCAATTTTACACATGTGATCGAACAAAAATTTAATTGTCAGTTGTAGAAAACTTTGTGTGGATGCCTTCACTATATTTGCAAAAAATTCAAAGCAAAATAAGGTAAACAAAAAGTATTTATTGTTTCTATTGTCATGTAAAAGTAATTGTTTTTCTTTCTTGTCTAGTCGCTTTTTAGTTGCATATGTAGGTTCCTACAATTGCACATTGAATTTAAACAATTGTTAAAGCATACATGCAAATTGCATAAAACTATTTATGTTAGGAATCAAATCATTGACAAAGTACATAAGATAAGATTTGAGTATTCTTTCATTTATTGAACTAGCAACAATTTTTATAGTTTCTTTAGCAATCAAATTAATCAACTATGTATGGCGTGTGGGGTCATAGACCACATATATAAATTTTTGTATTTGCTGAACTACAAACAATTTTCATACTTTCTTCACTAGTCAATTTAATTAATTCTTTATGTCACGTGTGGGATCTTAAACCATTTATATAATACAAATTTCAATGATGATAGCATTGAAAGGATTTAACTATTGCCAAATTTGATTTAGTTACCATTTACGACTAAAAAATGCAATCATAGCAACAAAATTTAAACTATATCTGGTTCCTCTATGTGATGGAAAGTGCACTTAATTTTACTTCATTCTCTTAGGTGTTGCAGAGAAGTATTTTCCCCATGAACATGGCTAGTTGATTTCCAAAGGGATAACCTATTCCATTGACACCGAAAAATACTTGTGAAGACACTAGGGTCCTCTATCACCTTGATTCAAGCTAAAGTTTCAATGAAGGGAAGTTTCAATCACCCAATATAAGAAAGATCTAACTTTGATTTATAGGAAGAGCACAAAACATCGAAAATATAGATATAGGTGAAATGTTGAGTTCAAGAGATACATAAAACATGAAATATAGGAGTAACATATGATATATGTAGTACAAAAAATGTGTAGTTGATTTGTTACTAAGGAAAAAGAGCAAATAAGTAGTTGTATAAGATGACCTTAAGGATTATATAGTTATTCCTACAAAGATATATTGTTTAATGAAATTCTTTTTTGTTTTCCTATTTTTCAACCTCACAAACATATATTTGTCAATGTTTACAAATCCCTTGACCAAGAGGAATCCATATGTTGTGATGTTATCAATTTGTATGGACAACAAAAAAGTCCAATCATAAACAAGTCATCAATAGCAGTGAGAGGCACACACTATCTCTCCAACATTTTTACTGAGGAGTAAAAATGGAACACAAGCAAAAAATGTTGGTGAACAAATCCTAAGATGCCATGAAAGAAAATATTCATTCTGCAATACAAGAAAAATAAAGGACATATTTAAATGAAGTTATCATCTTAGCTAAATATATTTATAGAAATTAATACATTTGTAACTACTCAAAATCATACAATAGAAATCCTTGACAAAAGAAATCATGTAACACATATTCACGACATAAAATTGTATCTTATGAATTGATCTGCAGGCTCTCTAATGTCTTTTTGAACCATCCTACCATCTTCTAGTATCCCTTGGATTGATTTAGCTTCCTTATCCTAGATATCTTCATCATATGAATAATTTATTGTTCACTTCTAGATATTATATCAATTTTCTGAAACTTGTAGCCTGTAAGGATTCCTAGCCCCATAGAGGTTATAATTGATTATCTTCTCATGGTGATAAAAAAACTAATACTTGCAAACCTTAAAAGGAAAGGGATCAAAGTCACCATTAGAGGACTATTCATATTAGACTCTTCATTGGATTATTTGTAGTGCTCTCACCAACCTAGTTTCAACCTACAAATTGACTTAGTTCAACTATTGTTCAAACAATAAGCTAGTTTGAGCAATGTATACCTAGACTTTCCTAAGTAGATAATATTGTATGTACCGGAGCTGAGATAGTAATATGATAACCTAAGTTTAGACCAAATGTTTCTAAAATTTATTGCTCTGTCGAGTCTTTGTTGACTATCATGTTTATTTAAAACATATTTTTAATCTTTGAAATGAACATGTATGCATGGTTTGGCATGGAATTATTTTTAGTCACCTTGACTGAAGGTTCTTTTCCTAATTTTCAAACAATTAGAAATAAAATTAAAAATAATCCCGATCAAAATAGTATTGAAATTTATTAATATTGACATCATGTTATCCCATTTTAATTCAAGAGGATTAATTTATAGATATTTTAAAAATAATTTAGATCCAGTTAAGTCATAATATAATCTTTACCAATTTGATTTTTTTCAACCATTTATTTATTGAAGGCGATTAATTTTTATAGACTTTTAAAAATAATTTTGATCAAATTAAATCGTAGTATAATCTATACCAATTTGAATTTTTTTAACCATTTATTTATTCAAGGGAGGCAATCAAGGGCATTCCATGAGCCAATGCCATTAGGGAGATGGTATGTCCTCTTTTCAATGCATGCAAAACTTAAAAGTAGGTTAATGGGATTTTAATGTTAATTAGATCTAGTCTAAGTTTTTAATGGTATGGAGTGTTATCCTTCCCATATAATTCATATTCTCATAAGTGACATGTTGAGTTCAGGATGAAAAGACTTGTTGTTCACTTAACCTCGTGTCCAGAAGAATCTAAGATAAACCACTATGAGCAAAGAATTAAAAATGAGTATGCAGAAAGATTGAAAATTTGTAATTAGCCAGTCTTAGAATTATGAAAACCGTTCCCAACCTACTGGTATTATGTTTCCACTTTCTAAAACACTTTTGAACCCCCAAAAATTGAAAACACTTCTAGAATGCCAAAAACTACTCAACAGTTTCTTGCAATTTGTAGAAATGTTTCCTTACTATTGAAAATCTAGAAATTGCCAGTGTAACAAAGATTAATAGAAAACTTGAAAAGATAAAAATTTATTGATCATATATAGAATATATATTATATCATTACTCTATAGGATCCAAATGAAATAGGGAAAAAACATGAATATTACCTACAATGAATTGGATGAAGTTTCGAAAAAAATGGCAGTAGGATTGCATTTTAGTAATAAATCCTGTCGTATGTCATAGCACCCACCAATGTTCTCCATTTTAAATATGAACAAGGGACTGGAACCAACTCCAAGTCTGGAATAATAATAATTACACTATCGATGATTTGGAGTTAGCAACTATAGTACATTCCCTCAAGGTATGGAGACATTGTTTATTGGAAAGGATATTTGAGCTCATAACAGATCTTATAAGCTTAAAAGTACTTATTTGATGAGCCGAACTTAAATTCCAGACAAGAAAGATAGTTAGAATTTTTTTGTGAGTTCAATTTTTAAATAAAACATGTAAAAGGAAAGAAAAAGTAATGTTACAAATGCCCAAAACATAAAATTTCAATTGGAAGCAATAAGCATGTGCAAATTAGATATTGAATAAATGACCATTTACGCCTTAGCTGAAGATGAACACTACTTCAAGATCAAGGAAGGATTTGTGCAAGTAAAATAAGACCCCAAGGTATTAAGGGTACCGGTTAAGAGAAAGTAAATATTTGGTTTATAGAGGCAAGTTGTGCATTCCAAAAATCAACAAAATTAAAGTAGATAATGCTGGATGAAATTCATTAGACACCATACTTAGGAAATTTAGGTTATTAGAAGACAATAACAACAAAAAGGATCCATTTTTTTGTCGATTCTATAAATAATGTTTTTGTGAGGTTCTCATACAGCTTACATATTTCGAGGTAGATTTCTGATCTTTTAAACATTCATCAAACTTGGAATGATGATATTGTTGAAGATAGTTCCCTAAGATGGTACAAAAACAACTTAGAATAGACTCCAGGATTAGCTTTTATTTGTTGGGAGATTTGGAAGACCAAAAACTATGTTATCTTTGAAGGAAATTGTACTAATATAACTGTCATCTCTTTGAGAGATATAAACTATTATAAAGAATATGAAGTGGTCAATGGGAAGCATAAGATGTAGAGACAACCTGGGGAATTTTTAGATTTTGTGGTGGCTTCTGGGTTGTTTGATGGAGTGACACAAGATGGTTAATGTGGTGTTGGAGTTTTCCTCATGATCAATGATGAACATACTGTAAATATTAGAATTAATTGTGGGAGTGTTTCAAACACAAAAGCTAAACTCTTACCTTGGTGGTGTTTAGTTAAATTTACTAATATCACGGGCATTGATAGTTTACATATATTTGGGGATTCACTAGTTATAGATAGATTGAAAATAAATATTTGGACGCTACAGGTTATCTATCTTCAAAAATGGTGTTGCATGATTAATACTCTTTTGGCTTATTTTCAATATTATTATGCAATCAACCATATATAAAGAGAGCATAACAATGTTGTTGACTCTATCTCAAAGGAGGTATTTTATACTGAGGTAGATATTCTACTTTAGGAATAAATCATTGAAGGATCATAGGTGGAAAAGGACTATGCCCACTTTTTTTACTCTGAAGATTTACAATCCTAAGGAATACATCCCAGTTTTTTAATTTTAGCATAATTGCCTGCATTTTGTATGTTATATGGTAGTTATGTCATAGAAGAATGACACCTTTGGTTGTGATGGAACATATTTTGGAATCTTGTTTGGGATGTTTTTTTTGTAATCATCCTTTAGATATTGCTATGATGAGAGATATTATTTGGGAGATGTACTTTTGATTTTAATAAATAACATAAGTGCAATTTTATTTGCTTGAAAAGAAAAGTCCTAGGTGATTTTGAGAGAGAAATACCATATGTCATAGAAAGATTCGGTAGGAAAGGAAAGTGATACATCCCAGTTTTTAAATTTTGGCATAATTGCTTGCATTTTGTATGTTATATGCTAGTTATGTCATAGATGAATGACACCTTTGGTTGTGTTGGAACATTTGGAATCTTGTTTGGGATGTTTTTTTTGTAATCATCCTTTGGATATTGCTATGATGAGAGATTTTATATGGGAGATGTACTTTTGATTTTAATAAATAACAAAAGTGCCATTTTATTTGCTCGAAAAGAAAAGTCCTAGGTGATTTTGAGAGAGAAATACCATAATTCACAAAAAGGTTCGGTAACAAAGGAAAGTGATTGGGTAACAAATGAAACCAATAAGCGAAGATATATAGATATATGAAAAGTCATGTTTTGGTTGAATGTAAAACATATAGTTGTCTAAGAAATATAAGTAGACCTAAATATAAACTCGTGTGGCATTTCACATGTTGTTGGAAGACTTTGCTGATCTCATAAAGTGTAATGTTCCCATACATTGCCACTTGAAGCACCAATAAGCACGGTATCACCCACCTCATTCAAATGAAATATTGTTGAAATTTATTTCTTGTCTAGATACATGCTTAATTACAATTAAAATTTGACATCACTACTCAATAGATGGAATTGATAAAACTAAGAGTGAAATTGACTCCTATGCAAGTGAAATCAATGCTTGGAAAATTAAATCACTATTTCATTGTTAAAATTTTGTTTGCAATCACCATTGTCTCAACAATTGTTCCATACCCCTTCTTCTAGAGGTTGACTAACCTCTCAGCCATTGTATTCACTTTGTTGTTGGTCCATACAATGTTATTCCTAAGCATTGGATAACTGATGGCATCTTTTAAACTTTTCCATATATAGCCAAGTCCATATGTAGTCCAATGTTGAGCAATGGGTATCTTGGTGGTTTTCAAAAGCTAGTGGAAGGATTAACCAATTCTATATTGTACAATGTTTAGTTATCTTACCGATTTCCTCATATATGAATTAATCTTCAAAATTATGTGGAGGTGTGAGAGAATTAACATATTCTCTCTCAAGAAGTAGGGGATCCATTTTGGTAAACCAAATAGGCTATGAACCTCCCATTTCAGATAATTTTATGATGCCAATAAAAGGAGTTTTGCAAGATTATTTTATGAATTTTGAAGTAATGAATGGGAATACATATTTGAAAGGAGTTGAGAGAGTTGGAAAACATTTTCTAAGTAGATTACAGCACCTGACTCCTCATACCCTTCCACCTTTCGGAACCAAAACACTGCTTCTATCACTGCATGCTATTAGAACTGTTGTAGCTTCTCCCATGTCATCACTATAATATAATTTAATTTTTGGAGTAACACCTGGAAAATTCTATTAAAAAAACCACCCTAATTTATGCGATAATCAAATGAAAAATAGAAATGTTTAAACCTAGGTTTAAGAAAATTGCATCTTTAAGCATTCATGCAACACATGTAATCAATCTTTTGATATAGAATTTTTTCATTTTTTACCATGCACTCATGTGTTAGGATTACTTAATAATCCTCCCTTTTCCACCTTAGTTATTTTATAAGTTTCCTAGCTTAAGATGATGCTATCGCTTTCCTAGTGTTATGAATAAGTTATCTTGGGCCCACTATCCACTTCATGCACCCTCATGCATGAGTTTAGGAGCTCCAAAGACCCATCCCTAGATTTTAGGAGCACACTATGAGTTCTAGGAGTCATGCCTTCAGTTCACCCTCACCAGAGTGGAGTTAGGCTATGATGGCCACCTTTAGTTCACTTTCAGTGAGCTAATGTGCCTCTTTTTCATGATTTGAGGATAAAGGTGCCCATGATTACCTACCAAGGCCAATTAACTAATTATTAACTGATTTTGTTGTCCGGAGTGAACTAGAGATGTCTTAGAGTGGTAATTTTTTCTATTCTAGTCATGTCTACACTCATGGATTTTAATCCTCCTTGGGTTATTCGAATTTCCTCTATAGTATGATATTGTGTTCATATATAGATTAATTATAATGGTTACCAGTGATTGTTTCCAATTGAGTTTTGTATTTTTTGCTTAATTTCACAGTGCATTTTAATTAATTTTTACACTACAATTCATCACTCTTTCTAATTCTTTCACTCTAAGGTATTATTCAACTTGGTGATATCCCGCGAATCATTATTTCACATGGTATTAGAGCTCAACATTGTCAGTTTATTTTCTATTTGAGATTTTTATGTAGTTTTTGCTCGAAGAATTCAGTAAAAATTGTGTTATTGCTACAACTACAAAATGGATAATTCAACTACATTGACACCAAGAATCCTCACACCCTTCAATTATCTAGATTGGAGGCAAGATATGTAGATAGTATTGTACAACAAGGGTCTATATAGGGTAACAATGGGTAAGGAGATTGAACCCCAGGAAATTCTTGAGAAATCAAAGTACCTGAACAAGTTTGATGAATATTTTTCTTTTGTGTGTATTCACATCTCTCGAGAATTGATCTTCCATGTTGATGGTTTAAAATACCAACGGAGGTCTGGTTGAAGCTCGAATATCTGCTTGGAAAGAAAAATGATCTGAGAGGCCACATTTTGGAGAAAGAATTAATTTTTGTTCAACCTAGAAATTTTTAAACCCTTCAGTTGTTCTTCACCATATTCAAGTATTTGTTTATGCAGTGCAAACAATTTGGAATTTACAAGAAGGATGAGAAGCTGGTGCTACCCACTCTAAGTAAGATTGGACCTAAATTTTTAGCTTTTGTGTCCACCTTCCAATCTAGAATATTAAAAACCCCAAATTGGTGAATGCTTTCTGTAGATGCATTCATTGAATCCCTGATCCAAGAGAAAGGAAAACTAATCCAAATGGGAGCCTTGAAAGCCTCCAAGAATCAATCTCTTTTGGTTGGGGAGAACAATAATGTGAATGGAAAAGGAAGAATAAGGGAAAGGGAAATCAAATTATGAAATCAAATTATGAAATCAAACAAAAGGAGGATCTTAATCCATTAGATGGAGCCTTGATTTCTAAGAAGGATAAGAAAAAGAGGTTTGTAAATACGAAGTGTACCTGTAGCAAGAAAGGAAACCATCTAAAGATTTAATGTATGAATAACACTGTAGATCAAATGGAAAAAATTCTTAAACATAACCATATTTCCCTCCCAGAAGGCACAAGGAACATTGATTCTAGAAGCAAAACATATGCTCATGAGAGATACCATGCAATGAAGGCTATATTTTCAAAATCTCAAGCCTTCCTCATATAATTTGGAGCCTCCAACCACATGGTTTCCTCCAAAGAGTCATTTTTTTTATTTAAATCTCACTGATCGTCCAAGTATTCTCATGGGAGCTTATTCTGAGATCCTAGTTGTAGGGAAGGGAACATTATAATTCAAACATGGAGTGTTCAACAATGTTATGTATGTACCTTCTTTAGTATAAAACTTGTTATTTTTCTTAATAGATGACCCACATTGATTCACTAAAGAGATTTGTTTTTGGACCCAACATAGTTGAGATCTCATATTTCTCTTCTGGGAAGCTGATAGCTAAAGGTGTTGCAAACCATGCGTCCAAGGAATATGTGTTTTTACATTTTTTCCATACTTAAACGAAGATCCATTGCAAGATATCCAGCCAGTTGAAGAGGAAGGAAGATCTGATTTGCCTAAACTATTTTCACACGATGATGATTAGAATGATGTTTCTTCTGATGATCCAGATCTGGAATTCAAAGATGAGGACCAAGAGGAACCAGATATTGAAGTTGAGTGTGAAGATAAAGAATATCAAGATCCAGCTCTTGCTCCCAATCCTAGGCCTAAATGGGATAAAAAAATCATTGAAGCTAATGGGGACATGGTTTGCGATCCATCTGACATAAGGAGAACCATATCTCAATTTCAAGATGAGAACCTTGCACTATGTAATAAATATCCACTTCTCCAAGAGAATTGCTACCTGATGGTAGGGTCTGATCCATAGTTCTAAAAAGAGGCTTTCCATGATCCAAGGTGGAAGGAAGCCATGGATGAGGAATATGAATCATTGCATAACAACAATACATGGGATCTTGTATCCCTTTCTCCAAGGAGAATGCTTGTCCAATGAAAATGAATCTATAGAACAAAACTTGCATCTAATGGATATACTACCAAGTACAAGGATCGATTAGTTGAAAAGGGATACTCACAATTTGTTGGCAAGGGGTTGGGGTAATTTGCACAACATCGCGGATGCTACGCAAGTCTAGAAGAAACCACGCAAGATGAAGATAGTGCGACAGGAGGGAGCTTGACTAATTTTGATTATTTTGTGTTACTTTGTGTACTTTTGGACCATATTTTGCAGATATTGGTCATTTGTTAGAAAATCAGTTAGAAGTGGACCATAAATGTAAAGGCACAAGCCTATAAATGGATGAAGAATTATGAATGAAAGGAAGCTTTTTAGGGGAAGTATTCTTGAAGATAAGTGTTGAGAGGTTTTGGAGAGTAGTCTTTGGAGAACTCTAGGATATGAATCTATGCTTTATGACTGAGAGTTCACTGTAATGTCTGTTTTGGATCTGTGAGCTATTGCACATAAGTAATACAAAGAGATGAGATTGTTCTGAATGGCTATTATCTTTTTCCGTATTTCTCTATTTCTGTAATCTATTGATGAGTATGTGCGACATATGATGCAATGATTTTCTACTTGTGAATGATGTTATGTGACAATATGATTATTTCTTCCATGTGATTTTTCTGTTGTGACTAAATGGTGCGATCTGCCAATTGGCAATGATTAAATGACTGGTTAGATTTGATAAAGCACTAATTCCCATAATCCTCTCATTTTCTACAGAAACTTGGTCCCGTCAGCTCTCCCTTAAACATCTCGGATGAGACTTTATCTAATCTGCGGGTGTTTCTGGATGGGGTAAAACTTGTCTGGACTGATGCTCAGGGAGATCGCGGCAGGTAGAGTGTCGATAGAGTTGGGACCCCTGTCAACTGGGTTTTTTTGGTGAGGGTTTGCGCCCACAAATGGTCCTATTGTCGATACCTTGCTGCAACCGAGGAGAGGGTATGTGGCATCTGCCAAAGGAGTGGATGTGGATTTCGACACGACTAGAAATCCAAGATTGGCTTGAGCAAAAGCTGCGACAAATTGATGAAGCAGAAAATAAGAACCCTGGACTGATAACAAACAAGTGGTTGGCGAATTACACACATGACGGTCCTCATGAGTATTTCCTCTGTGAGTTTCCCATTATACTGTATGAGTGGTTGCACAGTCTACATACAAGAAGTCAAATTTCCAAGGAGGAGAACCAACATCTTGGACCCCTGAATTAATCAAGTATCTACAAGAAACTGACAACCGGGCATTGTGAGCTATTGAGTTTTGGTTGGATTGTATCTTGGAGGGATATATCATTGAATTTGCAGTCAACACTGGAAAATCCTATAGTGAAGCAGAACGGGAATTTTTCAACGGACCTAGAGGTAGGTTTTTATTGTCTCTACAGTTGTCAATGAAAATGTTTGTTTGTGAGAAGGGCATACTGAAGATGCACCTAGAGTAGTAAAACTCTTGTGTGCAGAAGTGGTGGATACCGCGACTAAATGGGGGAGACGAATGGGAATATGGGTGCAATTTTCGACGAGATTGTGAGGGAAGTCGAGGAAGAAAGTGGTTGTACAAGGGGAGGAGAAAGGTTTCAACAGGATAAGAGGCAGAGGATAGGGGAAGGTCCTATTGCGATTGAAATGAAAAACCATGAAGAAAAACCACATGGGTTAAAGAGACCCTACAGTGATGAAGAGGATGACCAGACCCAGACTACACCCAGAGAAACAACAATATCAAACCCTGGCAGCACTATTCCCACACCTCTGCACACTACTTCAAACTCATGTAAAACCATGAATTCTATGTCAACTTTCCCGATGTGTCAACAAATTTATAGTAGTAAATCAACGTTAGTAGGAAGAAGGCTGATGATGGCAGGAGATGACGCTAAATTACCTTTATTTCATGGGAACGAGATTGATGATCCTAAGCAGTATTGGTTCCTTTGTGAGGTAGTGTGGACAGTTCGATAAACCACCGATGATGATGTTAAGAAAGGCCAACTAGTGACTACCCTATGGGGTTGTGCACTAGATTGGTTCATGAAATTCATTCAGGTTCCTACGAGGACGCCTGTAAAAACATTGGATGAATTTTGACAAGGACTAATCGACGAATTCTGGAAGCCTAAGTATGAGGCTCAATACATTAGTGAATTGAAAGACATTAAGCAGTTACCCAATGGGATTGTGTGGGACATCGACCAGAGGTTCAAGACATTGATGGCATGAGTCAGCTTTGAGATGAGTGATGTCCAGCATAAAGAGTGGTTTATCACATCTTTGGTATCTCATATACGCCAACCGTTGATGCAGCAAAAGATCACAACACAGAGCAAGGCACTGGAGATCGCAATAAAGTTGGAGGCTTCATCGATAGGGGAGAATGTCGTTGGTATGAATTAGATATAGGCGCATATGGAAAACTTAACGTTGTATTTGCAAGACATTAAGAAAGGGAAGGAGAGTCATGAATATATTTGGTGCACATGGTGTCGCGTAGATGGACACACCAAAGGCACTTGCCCATACTTTCGAAACTATCTTCTATCTAGGGCGCCAAACCCGCTCAGTTACGACAACATTCCATGGTGTCGCATATGTCAAGTATATGGACACCGCCATGAAGAATGTAGCTACATGCAGAAGATAGTGTCAAAGCCAACTAATATTTATTGTTTCTTTTGTCAATCGGTGGGGCATGAAGACAAATACTGTCATTCATGTGATATGCTTTAGGATAGAACATACGATTCCTACTTTGTAAAGGGAAAAGATCATCGCACCGTACAATAATCGCAGTCACAGACTTAGGTGGTAAAATCTAGACCACAACCGTAGTATACAACACCGCTAGAGATGTAATTTATACCATCGTAACCGCAACCCCAATTTGTTTCGCAGCTTCAACTGCAGTATAATCAAATGGTGATGCCTCAACCATAGCCCCAATATGTTCAAGCTATGCACTATGTTTAGTAGCAGCCGAATCCCCTACCGGAGTAGGTAGCTCATCCAGAGTACAAGCAGCAAGGAGGATTTCACGAAGGATTCCGTGGAAGATGCAAAGGATTTGGAAGAGGAGGATGATGAGGTCGTGCATCTATCCAATGTTATAAATGTGGGGTATTTGGTAATTATCAGAGAGGCTGCCCACATTTGCAGTGCTGATGTACATACTACACGATGATCGATGATATTGTTGAGAGATGCCCACAACTGATCACGAGATGGAGGGCTGGTAACATTCCTTATTTGCAGAACTAGATGCAAAATAAAGGTCCACTTTAGAGGCATGCTGTGAACCCATCGTTGAACCAGAACCAGCCAATTACTCAGAATCCACCACCGAATCATAATAAAGTGCCGACAGTTGTGATAATCTTGGCAGATCCCTGAGCAAAGGATGTTAATGTTTACATCGTCATTCATGGAGGTGCGACGACTAGAGAGGATGGACCTTGACCGCAAATTCGATTGGATAGGAGGAAGAAAGTGGCATTTGATATTGCAATTGAGAAATCATTAGAGGAAATTTCAACTCAAAATGGGCCTCCTAAAAAAAATTAATAAAATAATAGTTAAAATAATAAAATAATATTTATTAATTTTGGAGGAAG
>LPNX010303637.1:146382-242167 GCA_001517045.1 Pseudotsuga menziesii
TGATTTGTTCTTCCTCTTAGCAACACCATTCTGCTGTGGTGTGTAAGGGATAGAATACTGCATCTGAATACCTGAATCTGCACAATATTGAATAAACTCAGACATGACATACTCACCACCATTTTCATATCTGAGGACCTTGATTTTCCTCCCAGACGGGTTTTCAACCAAAGCCTTAAAGACTTTGAAGAGGCCAAAAACTTCAGACTTGTGTTTCAAGAAGTAAACCCAGCAATCCTTTAAAAGTCATCTATGAAAGTCAATGCATATTTGTCCTGAATCATAGACATATGAGGGAATGGGCCAGAAAAATCACTGTGGATCAACTCGAGGGGTGCAGAGGTTCTCTCATGACTAGCTCTCTCAAATTTATGCTCTGGGTGTTTTCCTAGGATACAACCTTGGCAGACTCCTTTGGAAAATTTTATCTTTGGTAACCCTATGACCATCTCTTTTTCACTAAGATCAAAAAGATACTTGTAATTTAGGTGGCCAAATATTTCATGCCAAATCTTGCTTGCCTCATTAGCATGAATCAGAAGAGCAGAGGGGTTTGAGTAGGGTAGAAAGTGTGAGAACATGTATACCTTCGAAGTATGATTTGCAACTCCTTTTGCAATGAATTTACCACTTGAGATCTTTGTGATCTCAACTTCATCAGGGGAGAATATGATCTTCTTTGGAGACCCAGTGTGATTCATCTGATACACTGATAAGAGGTTGGAGGCAAGACCAGGCACATACAACACATTGCTGAACTGACCATGATCAAGATCAATCCTCCATTTGCCCAAACTTTCAGTGAGAGAGTCATCTCCCAGTACTATTGGTGGACCTTTCAACATGTCAAGTGAGGTGAATGCCTCCTTGGTTGAAACCATGTGTCTTGAATCTCCAGAATCAATGATGAAACTAGTTGAGCTTGATGTGCCAGCAACCAATGCATGAACTCTCTCTCTGTCTTCTGAACTTGATCCTCCTTCTCTCTTCTTTGAGCTGTCTAGAAGGGAGATGCGATTCTTCTCTAGGAGTTAGGTCAGCATGTCTATTTGCTTCTTCATGCAGGAGATCTCAGTATGATTTCCCTTACTGTAGTATGCGCACTTGCTCATTTCTCCTTTATTCTTCTTCTTCTGGTAGTTCTTCTTGGAACCTTGAGGCTCCTCCGGAGACTTGTTCTTGTCTCTCTTTTGCTCAGGTGGCTTTTTAGCTTTCTTTTTGATTTTTGAATCCACCCTCGAATCTCCAGCAACCAGAGCTTGGTCTTTGGATGGTTTGATGGTTCCCATCATCACCAGTTTGTCTTGTTCTTGTGTGAGAGATTCCATGAAATCTGCAAGGCTAGGCATCTTCCAGGTTCGAGCTGTCAACTTTGTGGCATAGAAGGTCGAAACAAACACTGAATAGTCAGGGCCAAGATTCAAGAGTATGGCCAAGACCAGCTGGTCATCCTTCTTTTCTATCCCACATTGTTTTAGCTGCAAAACAAGTGCTTTGAACTTGGAGAAATAGAGTTGCAGGGATTAAAGCTATTGGGACTCAGGGAGATCAGTTCATTCTCGATTTGATGTCCCCTCATCTCATCTATCTTTCCAAAAATATCAACAAGCTTCTCCCATACTTAATTTGGTGATGTCAATCCATTAAGATGGAAAAGGAGGTCTCTGGAAATACTCAGACACAAGAGACCATAGGCCTCATCCCTCCTGTTGTGCAATTTTATCTTCTCTGCAGCTGCATTGGGCTCTGCTTCTGTTGCCATAGTCACTCTGTAGAGGCCTTTCACTCTCAACAATATCTCCATCTCTGCTTTCCATTCAAAGAAGTCGAAGGGAGTCAAGATGATCTTCTGAGATTGATCCATAGCTCAGAAATTGTCCCGGCTGTCAGTAGAAGGCTCCCAGTCACTGATGTCGAACCTGCAAAACAAATTTGAAGGAGAGAAATTGATCTACAAAGGCTCTAATACCATGTGGAAATTGAACCCAGTGATAGAACAATTACACTCACACCAATTATCAATTGTACTTGCAAAATCACTCACAAAAGAGACTAAATATGGAGCTGAACACTAAACTATATTAACTCAGTGTACAATAGCCAACCCTGTAACATCATAGGCTGCTGCAATAAATAATTACATAAGGGATTCAAATGCATGAGGAGGCAATTCGAATCTAGTCAAAAGCAAGCTTACTAAAATTAAGCAATTCCCCCATAGGTGCATAAAGTAGTTTCCAAAACAATCAAGGAGCTCACGAATTGGCAAAAGAACTTGGGCAAGATAAAAGGTATTGGAAGGACAAATCATACATGCTTTTCATAGGAGAAAAGAGTGGAGGATGTGGAGGACAAAAAAATAGTTAACCTCACCTAGTCAAACTGTCCCAATTGCCTTAAAGCACTGAAAAAGCAGGCAATAAAGCAGAAAAAGCAGAAGGGGGCCTAGGAGGCCAGGAATAAAGCAGATTTGATTCCTTGAGGTTTCCCAAGTGCTCCATGAGTCAAAATTATCAAGTTTGACCACTATGGTTGTGTAGATGACAACTTGCATATGATGGAACATAGAAACTAGGCAAATAAGACAAAAAATGGATTAATTAATGTCTAAGGTAGCTAACTATGGGTTGATTATTCTAACAGAGGATGAGCCACAAGACTATGTTAGGGTCCTATTGGAAAGGGGTTAGGGTAAGTTGCATAGCATCGCAGATGTTGTGCAAGCCCAGAAGACACTGCGCAAGACAAAGACAGTGCGACAGGTGGAAGATAGACTAATTTTGATTATTTTGTGTCACTTTGTGTACTTTTGGACCATATTTTGTGGATATTGGTCATTTGTTAAAAAATAAGTTAGAATTTAGTTAGAAGTGGACCATAAATGTAAATCCAGAATCCTATAAATAGATGAAGAATTGTGAATGAAAGTAAGGTTTTTAGGGGAAGCCATTTTGAAGATAAGTGTTGAGAGGTTTTGGAGAGTAGTCTTTGGAAAAATCTGGGATATGACTCTCTACTTTATGAATAAGAGTTCACTGTAATGTCTATTTTGGATCTGTGAGCTATTGTGCATAAGTAATACAAAGAAATGAGATTGTTCTGAATGACTGTTATCTTTTTCTGTCTTTCTCTGTTTCTGTAATCCATTGATGAGTATGTGCGACATATGATGCAATGCTTTTCTACTTGTGCATGATGTTATGCAACATTATGATTATTTATTGCATGTGATGTTTCACTTGTGACTGAATGATGAGATCTGCCAATTGGTAATGATTAAATGACTGGTTAGATATGATAAATCATTGATGCCCTTAATCCTCTCTTTTACTACAGAAACTTGGTTTCGTCAGCTCTCCCTTGAACATATCGAGTGAGACTTCATCTGCTCTGCAGGTGTTGCTGGATGGGGTAAAACATTTATGGGCCAATTCTCAGGGAGATCGTGGTGAGTAGAGTTTCGAGAGAGTTGGGACCCTTTTCGGTTGGGTTTTTTTGGTGAGGGTTTTCTCCAACAGAGTTCATTATTTAGAATACAATGAGACATTCTCCCTTGTTGCAAGAATGGATTCCATAAGGTTGGTTTTGGCCATTGTAGCTTCAAAGCCATAATGGGTGGTACATCACATGGATGTGAAGAGTGCCTTCCTACATGGTGACTTGGAGGAATAGATATATATGAAACAACCCAAGGGGTAAAATGATGATTCTTATTTGGTATGTAGGATAAGGAAATCATTGTATGGGATCAAGAAATCCTCTAAGGCATGGCATGCCAAAATAGAATCATTCTTACTATCACAAGGATTCGAAAGGTGCAAGTCTAACTGTAATGTCTATATGAAGCATAAGGGAGGATTCTTACTATTGATTGTATTGTGTGTGGATGAATTGCTCATCATCGGTGGTTCATCTACTGGATTGAGGAACATCAAGTCAGCTTTGAGTAAAGCTTTCTTAATGAAAAATCCAGGGCTACCGAGGCATTTGATTGGCCTTGAAGTAAATAAAAAATATTTAGGGACCATGATTTCATATTCTAGATACGTAGGTTATTTGATCAAAATATTCCACATGACTAATTGCACATAAGCAAATTTTTCTTTCATATCTATGATTAGATTGGAAGAAGTTGGTTCCATTCCACTGGTTGATAGAACTCTATACAAACATTTGATTGGTATCTTATTGTACTTGAAATATTCCAAACTAGATGTATCATATGTTGTTAGTGTTGTTGCTAGGTTCATGTAGGAGCCACTTCAACTGCATTGGAGGGAAACAAATCACATATTGCACTATATGCATGGTAATAGAGAGTTTGGGATTCACTATTTTGTTGGTGCCAAGTTAGATCTGGTTGGTTTTACTGACTTAGACTAGGTTAGAGATAGTGCTGACCGAAAATATACGTTGGAATATATGTTGATGTTGTGATCGGGACCAATATGTTAGTCAATAAAGAAGCAAGAAACACTTGCACTCTCTTCAACTAAGGAAGAGTACAGGGGAGCCGTGAATGTTTCCATTCAGGGAGTTTGGTTACATGGGATTTTGGCATTCACACTTCTCCTTTAGTAGAAAGTTTCTATAATAATCAAATTGCAATAAATATTTCTAGTGATCTAGTATAGAAGCAGCAGACCAAACACATAGAAGTCCATATGCACTATATCAAGGAACTAGTGCACAATAGGACCATCACACTACATTAATTCCCTATAGAGGAGTAGGTTGCAGACATTTTTAGAAAGTATTTCACTAAGAAGAGTTTTTTCTATCTCAAGTCTCTTATGGGTGTGAATGCTTGATTCAGTTCCCTGACTACTTTTTTTTTGGGGGGGGGGGTTGTTCCCATGTGTTTTTCCCCAGTTCCTTAGTTTCATGAATACCTTTTTTTTCATTATTGTTGTCAAGGTAACCGTTGGTCTCAGTTTCTAGGGACTAATTTTTCCAAGTTTGGATTAAGGGGGGGGGTGGTGTTAGGATTATTAATAATCCTCCCTTGTCCACCTTAGTTATTTCAGCAGTTTCCTAGCTTAGGATGATGTTATCACTTTCCTAGTTTTATGCATAGGTTATCTGGGGCCTAGTAGCCACTTGATAAACCCTCATGCATAAGTTTAGGAGCTGTAGAGACCAATCCATAAATTTTAGGAGCCCACTTTGAGTTATAGGAGTCCCACCTTTAATTCATCATCACCAGAGTGGAGTCGGGCTCCAATGGCCACCTTTAGTTCACCTTCAGTTAGATAATGCACCTATCTTGCATGGTTTAACGATGAAGGTTCCCATGCTTACCTACGAAGGTCAGTTAACTAATTATTAACTGATTTAGTTGTCTAGAGCGCACTGGAGATTCCTATAGTGGTGATTTTTCCTAATCTAGTCATGTCTACAGTCATGGATTTGAATCCTCCGTGCGTGATCCAAATTTCCTCTATTGTAATATATTAGGCTCATACATAGATTATTGATCATGGTTTCTAGTTATTTTTATCAATTGATTTTTTATTCTTTGCTTAATTTCACAGTTCATTTTTATCAATTTTTACATTGCAATTCATCATTCACTACAACAAATTTTACTTTTAGGGGGGTTTTCTTTCGCCTCCAAAAGTCATTTTTGGGGTGGTTTTGGCTTTGGAGGGGGTCTTTACAAAATTGACCCTAGTATAACCAACACTAAATGTTTTGACTTTCAGGGGAAGTTCTGGAAGAGATAAATAATGCCCCTAAAGATGAATTTTTGGGGCGGCTCTAACACCCCCCCCCAAAAAAAAGAAAAAGTGACTTTTAGGGAAATTCTAAACCCCCCTCATAAACACCTATGGGGGTGGTTCCAAACCCCCCGTAAAATTCCTTATTACAAACATTTGGGTTGGTTTAAAACCCCCCTTAAGAATCCATCTTACAAACCTTTGGGGGTGGTCTTAACAAAACCGCCACCAATAACACCGACACTAAAAGTTTGGACTTTTAAGGGCGATTTTGAAAGAGATCAAAATTGATGCTAAAAGTGAATTTTGGGGGAGGTTCTAGAATCCCCTCGTAGACACCTATGGGGGCAGTTCAAAACCCCCCATATAAGTCCTTATTACAAACATTTTTTGGGTGGTTACACACCCCCCTCATAGGTATCTACGAGGGTGGTTCAAAACCCCCCTTATAGACACCTCCGAGGGTGATTTGAAACCCCCCCCTAAAACTCCATCTTACAAACCTTTGGGGGAGATTGAGAACCCTCCTCATAGCAACATATAAAGACAGTTTGAAACCCTCCCATAGCCATAATAAATCATAATAAAATATATTTTATTAAAATATCAATATTTCCTTATCATTAGGGCACAGAGTAATCAAACCAAAAACCTACTACTTGTAAGGCATGTTCTTTTCCATTGAGATCGCACCCTTTAAGAAATGTGTAGATTAGCACTATTAACACCTAGATTGCTGTTGAGTCCTGGAAATTCACAGGAAACAACAGTAAGGGATTCTCCCCAGTCAACGTTCCCAACTAGCCCGTTGACCGTTTGGTATAGGGAATCCATCCGGTTTGCGGTCCGGCTGACGTAGGTCAAGTAACAAACAAAGGGTTTACCGGTTGCGGCCCGGTCCACCGATTTTTTTGTATTTTTGACTTAATGTATGAAATGCAAGTGCCTAATTAACAATGCAGGATGACAAAGATGTAGGGAGCAGTCACAATGTGATGCACAGGTTCTTACCTCTCGTCTTAGCATCCACAAGCATCTCAATCACATAAACAGCAGGAAATTAAAACTAACTACCTAACCTATCGTCGGCGAGCAAGACTATCATTCATTGATGATTAATGTATTTTGCACATGCATTATGAAAATTTATAGATAGCTGACACCTCTTTCAATACACATGAACCATTAGATATATTTCAACAACCAGGTAGCCAATTGTCTATGAACAACCTCCATTACTCATTGTGAAACAAAATCATTAAATATACTGAAAAGCATTCAAACAAGAACATGCAATTAGAACACTCTCATAGTTAATGAAACACAGCTGAAAACGAAATAATTCCTCTTCAACCTTGCTCATTCAATCACATTGATGCATTTCACAGTTACGCTTTCTCCAATAGGGAAAGTTGCAATTTGCATTAGTAAAACGAAGTAGTTCCTCTTACAAGCAAATGGTTTACAAAATTTTCCAGGGAAAAAGTCCCCCTAAGATCTACATTTCCCGTATTTAAACTACAGCAGCCGATCGTTTGGGCTGCCTCCAAACGTATGACCTTCCAGCTTCCCAACGCTTCATATTCCTCTATTCTTTCTGCGCATCCTCATGATTGGCCAAGTAACTGCTGGATCTTTCAGATCTGCATTTGTTGCTTTCGATCTTGTCTTTTCCCTTGCTTGTTTACATTGCGACCTTGCCGGTCTCGATTTGAATTTTACAAAACTGCCAGGCTCTTCCTTCACACCGTGGTCGCCCGAACCGTCCCTTGAGTTCTACCTGCAATTAATTACTGTGCATTATTCGTTGGAATGGAATTTTAATCATTAACTTAAATCATCTGAAACTGTCAATCCACAAGAAAACAGCTAGGTGCATCCCTTGATCCGGAAAGAGTTTTTTTTTATTAAGCTTTCGGCGGGAAAGATCTAAATCAGTAGTCAGAAAGCTTTGGCATCGGATGCTAAAGGACTTTCCTGGACGCAACGGCGGAAAAGACAAGGGCTCAAGGGAAATGAAACATGGGTGGGAGAAGCTTTTTAATCAGAGGTTGGATGGTTTTGCACTTCGAAAGCTAAAGGGATTTCGTAGCTGCAACGGCAGAAGGGAATAGGTTAAAGACATACGACGGGAGCTGGGAAAATTTTAAATCGAAATTCGGACGACTTTACACTTCGGAGGCTAAAGGACTTTCCTAGCCACAACGGAGGAAAAGAGAAGGCTAATGACACGTGACGTGAGGGCGGGAGGAACTTTAAATCAGAAGTCGGAAATATTTGGACAACGGAAACCAAATGACTACCCCAGCCGCAACGGCGGAAGAAAAACGGCTTTGGGTACTCGGCTAAGACAGGCTAACACGAATCGGCAGTCGGAGCAATTCATGCTTTGGACGGCTAATCAATTTGGGATCCACAACGGCGGAAGGGAAACAAGTTCTTAGCTGCCGATTTAACATAAGATGATGCCCTTCGACCGGCAAACGATAAGTGTTCAAACAAATTTAAGGATCAGCAAAGGTTAAAGTCGTTCTTCCTTCGAAACGACGGCCTTAAAGAACAAAATATTTGACTTCTCCTCAGCTAGCAAACCAAATTCACATCTGCGACCCAACACAAAAATCAAGCATGAAAAAATTAAACGGGATGACAATCAATCTTCAAAGTCACTCAAAAAGAAAGCATGCCCAAAAGGATCAAGGGTTCAACGATCAAAATAATGTTAAAACATGAGGAGGGGCCCAAAAATTCAAGAAATTTGGGGAAGAACAGTTGCAGTTGCAACAACTGGCGATTACCTGGTGAACCTAGATCTCTGGGTGATTATTCTTTGAGTGGCAGACTATTTTACAACAAATGCATCCATTGAATTCTTCCAGCCATATGGATTTCTCAAATGAAAGAAGTGTGTATCCTTAATCATTGATAACAGTCCAATTTGGGAGAGTGGAAACCGAGATTTTCAAGTCCAGACAACTCTGTTGAGGCCGAAAGATGAGTTTCATTATTAATTTAGTCTTCAGGTAGCTAACAACTTGGACACCACAAGATCATAGCATATGGCGAACAGGAATATTCATTTGTTCCGCATTCTCACGCCACTTTGGCACCTTTTGTGCCTTTGGACTTTTGTCCTTTTTCATATGAGTCCTCCTACATGCCTTTCTCTAAATTTTATTTCAGGATCCTCTATCCCATAGTGTCCTTTTGTGTGAGCGGTGTACTTCATGTTTCATCTCATGGATGGAGAGGATCTTTCGGCAATTTAGTACTTATGATTCAGCATTTGCTTTGATGTATGATGCTTTCATAGGATTTTTTGACTCTTATTTGCCTTTTGGCGCTTATTTCTTGGCATGGGATCATTTATATTTAATATATTGTTCACCTTGCTCCTTTCCATGGGTCCTCCACTATCGCCCCTTCGATCATTTTAAGTGTGACGTGGATGGAGCCTCAACATAGTATTCCAGACTCTTTGAATCCGGTTTATTTCACAGGGGTTAAGCAGGACTTCAATGCACATAGAGATATTCGAGAAAACTGCTAAACTGGAAGAAGTTCAAACAGAAACACACAGTCTGATACTCAAACATATTTATCATTCCCAAAAATTTTGATGTTCCCCATGCAACCGCAAGTTTGTTCCCTTTATTGAAACCAATAAACTTAAACTAAAACAAAATGAAAAACATGACTCAAAACACAGCCAAACAGCTTATTTATACACAAGGCTGAAGAACTCAGAGACACTCAAGAAAAATAAGGCTTGAGAACCAAACCATTTACCGGCAAGTTCTCTTCCCAACCCTGCAAATCTTGCAGCTTATAAGTAGAAGGACTAAGCTTTGCAGCAACCTGGAAAGGGCCTACCCACAAATGCTGGAATTTAGTATGCTTCCCTTTCTCATCACGGGGGTGATCCCACTTAAGAACTAAGTCTCCCACTTCAAAGTATTTTGTTCCAGCTTTATGTTTGTCAAACCACCTCTTTATTACTCCCTGCTGATGCTTGAAGCGTTCTCTAGCTGTAGCTCTAGCCTCTTCTGCTTTCAGAAGATTGCATATCCTCATCTATAAAACTTCATCCTCCGACCCACTAGAATCTTGAGCTAAAATGGAAGATGGTAGCATGATATTGGGGGGAAGAAGGCCTTCTTTACCATACACAAGGGTATAGGGTGACACTCCTATCGCGGACTTGGGGGTGACTCTGTCAGCCCAAAGGGCATTGGGTAGGGCTGAGTGCCAACTCCTCTGGTTCTCTATTACAGTCTTCTTTAGAATTCTAATCAGATTTTTATTTGTGGATTCAGCCAGGCCATTTCCTTGTGGGTAGTAATTAGTAGAATAATGCAATTTAATCCATTTATCATGAGCAAAGGCAGTTAATTTAATTGATGAAAATTACGTAGCATTATCAAAAACTAATGAAACTGGAACTCCAAACCTGGTCATGATGTGGTCTTGCAGGAAGCTGATGACTTCATCTTGATTTATCTTGCGCAGCAGTACTGCTTCGACCCAACGAGTGAAATAATCCGTCGCTGTGAGAATGTATTTGTGTTGTAGGGAGGAATTTGGTTTTATTTCTCCAATAATATCCAGTCCCCATTGCTCAAATGGCTTTGTGATCATCACAGGCTTTAGGGGTGCTACTGCTCTAGGTTGTCTCCCACTACATCTTTGGCAAACGTCACATTTTATGACGTGTGCATGTGCATCTTTGAAGAGCGTAGGCCAATAGTAACCAGCTCAGAGGATCTTGTGGGCCGTAGTATCTCCTGAATAATGTTCCCCAGTAGGACCGTCGTGCAATTCAGACATTACTTTCTTAGCATCTTCTTTCTCCAAGCATCTCAGAAGAACTCCGTCATAGTTTTTTCTGAATAATATTCCGTCAACGATTTGATAGGAAGCTGATTTAAGACGCAGCGCCCTTCTTTGCTTAGAGTTCCAATGTTCCGGCAACAGCCCTGCCTGTAAGTAATGGACAAAGTCTCTATACCAAGACTCGGGAGCCGTAAACAAAGGACAGACATCTATTAAATGTAATTTGGCTTCATCCTCCCAAGCATGCTCTTCATTTTTTCCATTCTCAGTCATCAATTTGCACAACCCTTGTCCCTTAACTATGGAGGCTGGCTTGAACTCAAGGTCGTACTCTTAAAGAGCTGTTACCCATTTGCCCCTTCTTTCTCCTAATTCTTTCTGTACAAGAAGGGATCTTACGGTTGGGTAGGGGACGATCACCTTGGTTCGATTTTTCAAAATATAAGGCCTGAATTGCTTCACGGCTTTGAACACTGCATACACATGTTTATCAATTGCCGGGTAATTTAATTCGGCCCCTTGTAGACCAGTGCTCATAAAGTATATTGGGAATTCATCCCCCCCATCTTCCTTTTGCGTAAGCACAGCTGCTAGTGAATCATCGGACACAAAGGTATACAGTATAAAGTTTTTATCGAAGTCTGGGCTTTTCAGGGAGGGTGTGTGTGCAACAACAGTGTTGATTTTGTTGAAGGCGTTCTTCTCAATCTCTGTCCATTTGAATTGCGCATTTTTCTTCACCATCTGCTGCAGTGGTTTGACAGTCTGAGCAAAATCAAGCACAAATCTTCGCACAAAATTTATGGTTCTCATGAATGATTGCATCCCCTTTTTATTGTGTGGCAAGGGGATTTGTTCAATAGCCTTAATCCTTTCTGGATCAATGGAGATTCCTTGCTTTGACACTATGTGACCCAGTAACTTGCCCTCTGTGACCACGAACACACATTTCTTAGGATTGAGTGAGATGCCATACTTTCGACAGCATTCAAAAATCTGTCTTAAGTGAAATGCGTGCTCTTCCCTTTTCTTCGAGAATATCGTAATATCGTCCAGGTACACTACAACATTTCGGCCAATCAATCCGTGGAAAGCTATGTCCATAGCTCTTTGGAAGGTCTCTCCAGCATTTATCAGCCCAAATGGCATCCTTCTGTAGGCAAAGGTTCCCCATTTGGTCCTGAACGTTGTCTTCAATCTGTCCTCTTTGGCTACCAATACTTGATTGTAACCAGAGAAACCGTCCAATAACGAAAACAGTTCAGAACCTGAGACCATTTGTAGAAATTGCTCCATGGGTGGCACCGGGTAGTTGTCTTTATCTGAAGCTCGGTTCAGATTTCTAAAATCAACACATAATCTGATTTCACCAGATTTTTTCCTGACTGGTACCAGATTTGATACCCATTCAGAGTGTCTGACTTTAAAGATGATTCTAGCATCTAATAATTTCTTCACTTCACTCTGAATCAGTGGTTCCAACTTTGGATGCATCTTCCTTAAAGGTTGATGATATGGCTTGACACCGGCTTTGATGGGGATGACGCGCTTGATGATGCTGATGTCATATGTTTTCAAGTCCTCATAGGTCCAGGCGAAAACATCCTTATATTGTTTAAACAGAACGACGAACTTGTCTCTCTCTGCTGATGAAAAACATTTTCCAAGATTCACAAATTTAGGATTCGCCTCAGTCCCTAAGTTTATCAGCTTGAATTGTAGAGTTGAGCTATGAGTCTTAACGTTGGTCGGTCTTCTGAATTTTTCATTTAAATCGAACATCCTTTCTAACGTTCTGACTCCTTTTGGGATGAAATTTTCATACTTCATCTCGGCCTAATGTTCTTTGTCATCTCTAATTGCTCCTTTGAATGCCTCGTCGTTTGTTAAACATTCTATAATTTACTGGTCATCATCAAACACTCGCAGGTTGGTGATCATATCAGGTACTGAAGGCCTGAAAAGCAATTCAACAGAACATCGATTATTAGTAGGTACCAGCCGAGCGGCTGATGTGGCTAACAAATCAGCTGCTGCGTTTTTTAGTCTTGGAATTGAAATAATATTGAATGCATGAAAACATTTAAGTAGGTCCCATACCTCGTTTTGGTAAGCCTTTAAGTGAGGGGATACGCAATGTATTTTATTTCTGATTTGTTTTACAATGATTTTTGAATCTCCAAAGACTTTTAAATTACTTACCTTTAATTCAATCGCTTTCCTTAAGCCTTGCACCAGTGCTTCGTACTCAGTTGTATTGTTTGTACATTCAAATTCTAGCCTACATGCAAGAAAGTGTTTATTTTTCTGAGGGTCAATTAGGACACAGCCGACCCCTGACCCTTCTAATGTCTTAGAGCCATCAAAAAATAAAGTCCAAAAATCACTAACTACTGAATGTGAATCTATTCCTACAGCTAAATCTACTATTTTACAATCAATTTCATCATCCTGCGAAAATCGAAGGAGATCAGGATGGGTGTCTGATGTGTTGCTGGCCTCTTCGGCTTCGTAATTTCTAGGTTCCAGCTCAATAAAATAGTTTCCCAAGATAGAATCCATAGGTTCATTCTTCTCCTCCAATCGAGTGACATTGTATTTCATGTGAGGTTCTCTTAAAATCTTGATCTGGTTCAGACTTCCTTTGTATGGAAACCATAAATGCGACCAATCAGAGGCGAAATATCCATCCAATTTTGCTGACCAATCTCTGCTCAGAACAAGACCGTAAGCGTCTGGTATATCTGCCACCACTATATTAATGACTTGGCACACTTTATCATTTGATGACAGGCGGATCAGGACGTCCTGCATCTCACCCATTACTTTTACATCTGTCCTGTCCAATTGGACAACTCTCCAAGTGGATGGCTTAGGCTTCCCATTTATCCTTTTGCAGACTGATACTGGCATAACATTGATTGATGCCCCTGAGTCTACCAGACAATTATGTACGTTGTGATTGAAAATTTCAAACGTGAGGAGGAAAGGTGGATGTTTACTTTTGGACTTACCTCCAATGTTGGTTTCTCCGATTTCTTCTTCTTCTTTGGGCTGATTGTCAGCAGGCAGCATTTCATCCGGTGGTTCAAGTGCTTTCAGGAGTCTTTCTCTCTGCTGTGGCACTTTACACATTTCAAACAGTGGAACATTCGCTTTTATCTTCTTTAAATCTTCCATGATATCATAATCCATCTGTTGTTCAATGGAGTGAGATTTATCAGCATTCACCTTTTCTTCATTTGGCCTAGGCAACATTTTGTTCTGCTTAGGATCTTGGCTGGTAATAGTGAATTTTGGAATCTTATCAGCCAAGGATTTATTTTGAAATTTCTTCTTAATATTTCTCTGTAGCCTCTTAATATTTGGGAGTATAATACTGTCTTCCTTAACTGTCCCTTGGCTCCTTGTGGCCACATTGGTTTCCAAGATGTCCTTGTATCCTTGATTCCTTTCCTCTTCAGCATCAAATAATGAGACAGAATTCCACAAAGCCATGGTCTCCTCTTCCTGTTATTTAGTAGAAGTAGAAGCAGAATTCTCCTTTCTTTCTTCATCTCCTTCTTCTGTTAACCTATAATCCAACAGCTGATTCATAACCAGCGTCATCGAGTTTATCCATTGAGGACAATTCTTTTCAGAATGTGGCTGTTGGTGGAAAGTGTAGAAATTGTCCATTCCTACCTCTGTCAGATTCATGGATGCAGTATTGTGAGGAGGAGGTTGGGACTGATTGTTATCCTCCCTTTTCTTATAATAGGGCCTATAGAACTTTTGTGCTTTTTTGTATTTCTCCAGATCTATGATTTTTTTGGAAAGCTTCTGCATCATCTTTGCCATATTTTCAAAATCTGGTGACTTCTCCTCCTTAGGCTTGGAAAACAATAGGGATTTCCTTCCCGACCCTTTCTCTCCTGACGTTCGAGATAATCTTCAATGCTTTCTCTTTCAGCCTCCACTACTTCTTCCTCTTCATAAGTTTCTGCCAAAGTAGGCTTGGCCCTACCTTTTGCAAACATGGCCAAATCCAGACCCAAAGCTGATGTATAATATTCAATTAGGACCTTGTCTGAAGGCTTGTCAGCGTCAGAAAAATTCTTGATGTACGCTGTAAATCTTTGAGTAAAACTGTGCACCTTCTCATTTTTTTCTTTCTTCAGGGTGCACAGTCCTTTCATGAGGGCTGCGTGAGTCTTTTGAATTCCATACTTACTTCTAAAAATTCTTTCAAAGGTATCCCAATCAGGGATCGAGTTGGCGGGCAATCCAAAATACCATGAGGCAGCAACTCCTTTAAGGGTATGTGGGAAAAGTCTGCAAACTACATCTTCATATTCCCCAGCCCTTAGTCCTTCTATTGCCAGATAGAAACTTTGGAGGTGATCATCTACTAGTATCTTTTCGTTTGGGTCGAACTTGGGAAGCAACTTTTCAAAAGATTGAGGTAAATCATGTAAAGGAGGGGTCAGGTTTAGAGGTGATCTGTCTCTCCAAGCAGGTGGTGGATTTGGTGGGTTAGGTGGTGGATTAGGATTTACTCCTGCCATAAGTAGGGGTGGAGAGTGAGGAGGTGAGCCAACAGGGGTGTGAGCAGGAGAACTGTGAGGAGTTTCTGGGCCTTCTTGATTCAAAGGTAGCACAACTTCTTGTAAGGCAGTTTCCACAAGTTCTTCCTAGTCTCCAACCAGCACTGAGTCTTCTGCTATAGGATGGTCTTTCCTTTTATACTCTCTTTTGGGAAATTCAGGGATGATTGGCAATCCTCCAATCTTCTTTACATATGCCCTGGTGTGTCTTCTCAGGTCATTAACAATTTTGTTGCCAACATAATATAAATGTTCTCTATTTCCTTCTTCTGGAATTGGATTACGAAGTACACTACTTTCAGAACTGTTACCGGTGGAATAATTTCGGGAAAACGGGTTTCCTCGGCCAGCCATGCACTGGCGGCCCTCTTTCTAGTGCCAAAACTGTTGAGGCCTAGAAATTCGCAGGAAACAATAGTAAGGGATTCTCCCCAGTCAACGTTCCCAACTAGCCCGTTGACCGTTTGGTATAGGGAATCCGTCCGGTTTGCGGTCCAGCTACCGTAGGTCAAGTAACAAACAAAGGGTTTACCGGTTGCGGCCCGGTCCATCGAGTTTTTTGTATTTTTGACTTAATGTATGAAATGCAAGTGCCTAATTAACAATGCAGGATGACAAAGATGCAGGGAGCAGTCACAATGTGATGCGCAGGTTCTTACCTCTCATCTTAGCATCCACAAGCATCTCAATCACATAAACAGCAGGAAATTAAAACTAACTACCTAACCTATCGTCGGCGAGCAAGATTATCATTCATTGATGAGTAATGTATTTTGCACATGCATTATGAAAAGTTACAGATAGATGACACCTCTTTCAATACACATGAACCATTAGATATATTTCAACAACCAGGTAGCCAATTTTCTATGAACAACCTCCATTACTCATTGTGAAACAACATCATTAAATATACTGAAAAGCATTCAAACAAGAACATAGGTTCATGGAATTAGAACACTCTCACAGTTAATGAAACACAGCTGAAAATGAAATAGTTCCTCTTCAACCTTGCTCATTCAATCACATTTATGCATTTCACAGTTATGCTTTCTCCAATAGGGAAAGTGCAATTTGCATTAGTAAAAAGAAGTAGTTCCTCTTACAAGCAAATGGTTTACAAAATTTTCCAGGGAAAAAGTCCCCCTAAGATCTACATTTCCCGTATTTAAACTACAGCAGCCGATCGTTTGGGCTGCCTCCAAACGTATGACCTTCTAGCTTCCCAATGCTTCATATTCCTCTATTCTTTCTGTGCATGCTCGTGATTGGCCAAGTAACTGCCGGATCTTTCAGATCTGCGTTTGTTGCTTTCGATCTTTTCTTTTCCCTTGCTTGTTTACATTGCGACCTTGCCGGTCTCGATTTGACTTTTACAAAACTGCCAGGCTCTTCCTTCACACCGTGGTCGCCCGAACCGTCCCTTGAGTTCTACCTGCAATTAATTACTGTGCATTATTCGCTGGAATGGCATTTTAATCATTAACTTAAATCATCTAAAACTGTCAATCCACAAGAAAACAGCCAGGTGCATCCCTTGATCCGGAAAGAGTTTTTTTTTATTAAGATTTCGGCGGGAAAGATCTAAATTGGCAGTCAGAAAGCTTTGGCATTGGACGCTAAAGGAATTTCCCGGCCGCAACGACGGAAAATACAAGGGCTCAAGGGAAACGAAACATGGGCGGGAGAAGCTTTTTAATCGAAGTTCGAACGGTTTTGCACTTCGGAAGCTAAAGGGATTTCCCAGCTGCAACGACGGAAGGGAAGAGGTTAAAGACATACAACGGGAGCTGGGAAAACTTTAAATCGGAAGTCGGATGACTTTACACTTCGGAGGCTAAAGGAATTTCCTAGCCGCAACGGCAGAAAAGAGAAGGCTAAAGACATGCGACGTGAGGGCGGGAGGAACTTTAAATCGGAAGTCGGAAAGCTTTGGACAACGGAAACCAAATGACTACCCCAGCCGCAATGGTGGAAGAAAAACAGCTTTGGGTACTCGGCTAAGACAGGCTAACACGAATCGACAATAGGAGCAATTCATGCTTCAGACGACTAATCAATTTGGGATCCGCAACGGCGGAAGGGAAACAAGTTCTCAGCTACCGATTTAACATAAGATGATGCCCTTCGACCGACAAACGATAAGTGTTCAAACAGCTTTAAGGATCAGCAAAGGTTAAAGTTGTTCTTCCTTCGAAACGGCAGCCTTAAAGAACAAAAGATTTGACTTCTCCTCGGCTAGCAAACCAAATTCACATCTGCGACCCAACACGAAAATCAAGCATGGCAAAATTAAACGAGCTGACAATCAATCTTCAAAGTCACTCAAAAAGAAAGCATGTCCAAAAGGCTCAAGGGTTCAATGATCAAAATAATGTTAAAACATGAGGAGGGGCCCAAAAATTCAAGAAATTTGGGGAAGAACAGTTGCAGCTGCAACAATTGCATTATTGTAATTCTAGGAAAAGACAATTGTATCTAAATACAGTCAAGCTTAAAATCCAATTTATTTTTCTAAAGAATGTTGTTGCATATATATCTTTGTTAAACATTTGTACAGATGTTGGTAGGCCACATGTAAATTATAACCCTAAGTAAACCTTACAATTAGTTGATAATGCAAGTTTTGCATTATGAACTGTGTTAATATTGGAGTATTTTGTAGGCTTTTCTTTTCATATGATTTAGGGTAAGTTCCTGGAGGGTTTTTCGAGAACATATTTCTATTGTGAAAAACTAGGTCATATTGTTTGGCACCATAAATCCCAAAAGAATTGGAGTACTAAAGAGATAGAGGAAGAAAGTTTGAAAGAGATACATGGCTTGGAATTGAGAAGAACAACCAGAGATGAAAAAGAAGATAATTACATCCAACCAAAACATTAAAAAAAAAGATATATTTAATGAGATCGAAAAATATACAAGTTAACAATTGATTACTACTTGTTAAGATGAATTCAATCCAGCTTCATTAAGGATGGAAACATGTTTTTAATTGGTGGATTTCTACATCCATAAGAAGAGATGACAAGAAGATTGCTTAGGTGTGCTCCTTCTAAGTAAGAATAAATGGAAAATGATTTGCTAGGTGGAAGTAGATGAATTATGCCTTAAAAAAGGGAAGATTGTTGTTACTATGAAAAACTAGGTCATAATGCCTTAGACTATAAAACTAGGGAAAATGAGGTGGTCAAACATAAAAGAAGAAAGGTTGAAAGATCTAAATGGTGTAAAATTGAGAAAATAACCAAATGAGAAAGATGGAATAATACATTTCAATACTCCCCTTATAAGGGTGAATTCAATCCTAAGTCATTATGAAGACATGCCCATTTCTTTGCTTGGGCGTATCCCTTCTTCAATAAGAAGGGATGGAAAAATGATTGCTTGGGTGGATATTAGATTTCTTGAAGAGATAGCCAAGTACCTCTCAAAGGTGGAAATAAATTATTTTCATTCAATCATGGAGGATACAACAATGTAATGGTCAACCATGTATGGACAAGAATATAGAGAGTTGAGTAACTAAAATGAAATTGGTTCTTATATTATCTTCATAATCATCTTTATAAGTTTTTTAATATTTGATGGAAAAAACGGTAATAGTAAAAAATAATAGTGGGGAATTTGGAGTGTTAAATCATCTTTATAAGTTTTTTAATATTTGATGGAAAAAACGGGTAATAGTTAAAAATAATAGTGGGGATTTTGGAGTATTAACACTCGTCTAACTTAATAAAGTCACATCATGATTAAGTGGTATTAATAAAGAGCCATGGGATATAAGATAGCATTTGGAAGCACAACTACCTAAAACGTGAAATAGAAAATATATTGTAACTATTTTTACAACGGTCAAAAAGCCAACAAAATGTTGTGAATAAAAATTTAATCATGTCGAACATGGTTGGGATCATCAATCACCGTCAAAACACCATGTGAACTTTGAATTTTTGAAAATATGCCCTATTGTTTTATTACAAAAGTCCCTAGGATGATTTTCTTCTACAATTTTTCCTCTTGAAAAGAAAAGTTTGTGCATTAACTAACTCGGGCATTTAAAGGCATCTTTGTAAATTACAAGTTTTCTATAAGCTAAGCCTCCTCCATGTTAAGGGAAGGCTAAAGATGCTTGGTTTGTAGCAAATATGGACTAACTTTCTTTTCTATTCCTTTTGGGACAAATAGATTTTAACTCACACAACAAAAAAACAAAGGTTTCTTATGAATATATTCTATGCATCCCTCTCCAGTCAATTAATACTTGTTATGGTGCACTCTTTAATAATAGAAACAATAGTTGGACAAATTTGTACATGTAACCTCTAGTTGAATCAATGCACTCAAGACAAAATATCCATAGAGTCCTTAAGGTTAAAAAAAATTATCTCCACACAAACTCTCTTGGTGGGATTCAAGCCATATATACTTTTGTTAGGATATTATAAACCCATTCCATACTTAGGATAACAATATTTAATCATTATTGATTAATTTCCTACCTACTAGCCTAGAGAGTTGGCATCCACTTGCACCACTTGGTCAAAACTTGCCATATATACCCCATGATACATTTATCCTGATTCTGGTTAGATCCCACTTTATTGACTTCCAGAATTATTAATTTCACCTTCTTGTAGATTATGTGTTTATCTCCCTTTATTCCATCTTTTCAATGGATAAGGTAAAGCTAGTCAGTTAGGAAACTACTAAAGTTAATTGCCAACCCATCCTCCATGATTTTCTCTCCAAATTCTAAGATTAGTTTTTTTTTCCATCTCTTATGAAAAATCGCTTGTGCTTTACCTAATTTGTGAGTTCCTTGACAAAGTTGGAAAGTGCTTTAGTCACCTATGGGGGTTTATCATATTTACTAAGCCTGATTTATGCGCTAGCATGAGTTGTCTTCTAGAAAATCTATTTTTCCTTTATAAGTATGTATTTCTATTGTAACAATCATCAATTCATTTGATCAATAATACTTGGAAATATATTGGATCACTTCTCTTGTATTCAGTCTCTTTATTCTTTTCTCTATTTTCCTTGTGCGTGCTTGTGAGAAGTATCTTGTAGCTAGATCTACATCATGTGATTCTTCTTATCATCAAGGATCTATTTCTTGATAGCATTAGAGATATTATTTCTACATGGTATCAGAGCACAAGGTTTCTCAAGTTCTACTGAGTTGAGGAGCTATCATTTCTCTACATCGGAGTGCATCTAGTCTCCTATTACTCTTTGAAGAGGAGCTTGAATTGAGCTTACAATTTTTTCTCCTAGTTTTTATTTGTGCAAGTTACAGAGAGTATCTTCTTGAGCAGATCAACTTCTTAGCATGGATTTCTCTTCATTTATGATCCTAACTCCCTTCAACTTTCATGAATGGAAATCCAAAATTGGCATTCTATTGTGCAGTAAGGGACTATATAGAGTTACTTTAGCATTGTAGAATGATCCTGATGCTAAGGTTGAGAAATTTAAGTGGCATAATAGGTTGAATGAATCCTATAGATTACTTTTCCTCTCTATTTCTCATGATCTACTCTTTCATATAGATGTTTTGACCACTCCAAACCAAGTGTGGACCAAACTTGAGTCTCTCTTTGGAGTACAAGATGAGATAAGAGAACATAAGTCTGAGAATGAGTTATTCTCATTGAGTCTAAGCAATTTCAATTCCATTGAAGGATTATTCACCAAATTCAAGTCACTTTTTCTGTTTCTCAAGCAATGTGGGATTGATAAGAAGGAAAATCAATTGATTCTTTCCATTCTATAAAAATTGGGTCCTTAATACTCAGTTTTTGTGTCAACTTTTCATGCTACTAGGATTTCTATTTTTAATTGGAAAATTCCTTCTTTGTGTACATTCTTTGATTCACTAACCAAGGAGCAAGATAAATTGATCTATATGGGTTCTCTTAGATCCTCCAATGGAAAGGATCATTCTCTTATAGTTCAAGGAAGTAAGAATGCAATATCAAAAGAGGAGAAACCAAAGTCAGATAATGAAGATGAAAGTTCAAAACCTATTGATGAAGGTTCAATGAAGAAAGTCAAGAAGAAAGGGAGAACATACAAGTTCTATTATTGCAGCAAGGTATTTCATCCTAAGATTAAATGTTTCAATAAGAAGATGGGCATCATGTCTCAGTTTCTTGGGAAGCATAACATTGAAGTTCCATATGAGCTAGAGAATCCTGTTGAATCCTTGAAACACTATCATAGTGCGCAGTCCCAAGGTAATATGAACTATCTCTTGAGTTCCATAATTAAATCCTTTCCACATAGCTCTTATATATATTCATTTTATGATATATCAAAATTGGAAATATCAGTGCCTTTCATGAATAATCCATCTATCAGTCTACTAGATTCATCTCCCAATACTTGTGATTTTTCATTAGATCCTGACTTGTATTTAAGAATATCTTCCTCACTCCATTCAAATAGTTATAATTCTAATTTAGAAGAATATTTTTAAGCTTATATGCATGTTATGACATCATCTATACCATCTACCATACTGTTGGAGGAGCTAGTCGGTTAGTTGACTAGACTAATTAGTCGACTAATTTTATATTAGGTTGGCCTCAATAATCATGTCGGTTGAGAGAATCAACAGGTAGTTACCATAAATTTTTTGTAAATGTATAAAATAGACTATTGAGCCAGATATGAACTTGGTTCGGTTTGATGTATGAACCCACATGTGTTATTGATTAATATAAGATGTATTCTTTCCATTATTCTTGTCTCTTGTCTCTGTTATGATTATATGATTCTTTATGTATTATTGGTAACCTAGTATTACAACATTGGTTCCATTGACAGTAGTACATATACAGATGAAATGACCATTAGCAGATGATCTAAGAACAAGAGAATAAGGATTGGTGGGAGCGTAAAATTGTGAACTATTTGCATAATTATGCTCAGAGAAACATGCTGACTATTTACCAGGCGAAGGAGAGATTCTTCTTTGAAACACATGAGAAGTTTGTAGAATATGTACCTTAGTCTCTGAAGAAATTACTGGATGAAAAAACTGGTAAAAATTAAGGACCAAGAATTGCTCCAGAAACTAATAAGAGGTGGACGAACAAACTTGTCGGAGTAGTTTAAAAAAATCGTAGATGAGTTTTGTGAAGAATGCGCCGTGGAAGAAAGAGTCTCTATCGAGAGTATCGAAGAGAGGTTCTATAATGACTTCACTGAATATTTTCTTTTCTCACTATTGACTCTTTTGTTTAAGTTCCTGATCGACAGGGGAGCAGGACACATTGTTGAGCCTCGTCCATCACTAATCGAACTGGAATTAAACACTAACTGGGTGGAAAAGTAGAAAGCATGGGAGAAATTTATTGCAGAAAGAGAGTGAGAATACTTTCTGAGCAAATAGACATAGCCACCTAGCCTTACTAAACCATCGGGCAGGTTATGGGGAGGTAGCTGGTCATGTTTCAGGGTAGAGTAGTGGGATTCTTGTAGACTATGAAAGCCACCTACAGCAATGAGAAGTAGGGCCAAGAAAGAAATAATTCAGATAGTGACTCACAAAAGAACTCCATAGTTACAGAAAATAGAGAGAGAGATAAGAGGCAGAAGAGAAGGGAGGAGCTTAGAGAGAAAGATGTCGTGCTCCAAATAAGAATGGTCATCAGGGTGATAGAAGATGAAGAAAATACACTAGAGTCAGGTCATGACCGACAAGAAGAGGGAATAGATGAAGAAGTGTCACTGATGGAGGAAGATTTGTGGATAGAGAAGTGTGAAGCTCTCCAGCTTGAGATAACCCAGGATGTAGGACCTCTATCTCCAATAAATTTGAACCTAAGTGCCTGAGTGTAGGCCATTGTTGAATAAGACCTAAGGCTACAAGCTGGTGAGTTCGGTGTACGTAGTTGACTAGACAATGAAGGAAATGATGTCAACCATATTTTATTTCATCAACCATAGAAGGAAATTGGGTTAAATTTTAGTCAAACCCATCCAACCACAGTATCGACCTACTGTACCCGGAACCTGAAGGAGTGCTCCCCAGCCAAACACAGATTTAAGAAATAGAGAGAAGTCATATTCTGAGTCACAACAGTTTTCTTGGGCATCGACTGAAGAATTCGGAGTAGACCCACAACTTGTCAAGGACAAAACGATAAACAAAACATCCAACAAAAACAAAAGTTCCTTCGAAAACAACTGTGAACAACATAGGGTCATAGAGAGTATCCCACCCCCACCACCACCGCCCGAAGGCCCGATGTCGACGCCAACGATATGGGGCACGGCTCCGCACACATCCCCCTCTATGAGGGTGATGAGGATCCCAAATGACATTGGTTCGTCTGCGAATCGATATGGAATGCAAACACAGTAAGAAATGAAGACAGAAAGATGGCGTAGTTCATCAATACCTTGCAAAAGTGAGCACTGACTTGGTATATGACATATATTGAGAAAACACCCAATGTGACCAAAGCAGATATTAAGCAACAAATTTTATCATTCTTCAAAACACCTTATGCGAAGCATTTGGCTGCAAAAAAGTTAAAAATGACAGTTCAGAAGTGTACAGAGACTGTCTGAGATTACGATAAGAGATTGAAGGACCTACTAAGCCAAGTATTTTTTAATATAGATGAACAACTATTAATCTAATGGTTTCTTGGAGGGCTTTCACAAAAAATCTAGAGACATATTAGTCTTGACAAATTCAATACATATGAAGAAGTGCTTACGAAGGCATTGCAGTTCGAGATGGATGAAGATTACCTAGCACACCCTGTGGACAATCGTAATGAACAACGGTTAGAAAAAATGCAAAATGATTAAGGTAAATTAACCTCAAAGGACAATATATTTGGTGCAAAAAATTCTTAATGACCAATCATACTAAAGACAATTGTCGACAAGACATCAACCGACAAGATGTATGCTTTGTTCAAACAAAATACTTTTGCGATATTTGCCAGGAACATGTGCTACACATGACAAAATATTTTCTGTTCAACATGAAGAATGGAAAATATTCCTAGTGCACAATGTGTGAATTTGAAATCCACACAACAACTAACTACCACTTAAACCTGAAGAATCGATAGAACTATCATGCAGTCTATCAAACAAATGTTGTTGCACAGAATAACAATGATAATATCCCAAGGATAAATGAACAAAACGAGCAAAGTAATCATAAATATGAAGGCTGAAGATATGAGCGTCAGTACGACAATAATAGTTGTGGGGGATTTGCAGGTCGAGGCCGATTCATTGGAAGTCAGGACAACAAGCCACGATAACCAATTTAGTGTTTCACATGTTACAATGAAGGTCATCGATATGTAGACTATTTGTAGAAAGACCGAAACAATATAAAATTTTGTACCAGTTGTGGTGTGGGCGATCACTCTTTAGAGGATTGTCCCACCATGCTCAACACAATAAATAAAAAGAAAAATTTTAATGCCTTGTCATGTGTTCAGAAGTGTGATGTAATTCGTACAAAGAATTTACCAATAGTCACTAGGAAAGGAACAAAAATTGGCAATGATAATCTAAGAATAAGTAAAATCAAAAGAAAAGATTATTACCCTAATCCCATAAAGAAAAAGCAATTATATAATGATGCATCAAATATGTTTCAATAATTCTCTAGACAAAAAGTAATCGATGATAGTCGGAAGAATACATCTCAAGAACTACTTAACTTAATACATAATGATAAATCAATAGCACAAATTGTTGATATGTTATACAATATTAAGAACAAACCTGGTACGAACAAACAACCTACAAATATATGGAGTCTAAATAAAAAAGATAAGAGTGATGATGATCTTCTTGTCGACCTAGAAATAGAAGGATATCACGTTTGACAAGTTGTTCTTGATTTTGGATCTCAAGTGAATATCATGACACGATATACATGGGAACAATTGGGAAAACCTCGACTTAATGAATCAAGAATATATCTAAAGTTAGTAGACTAAGGACTTATCGAACCTATTGGGGTATGAATAAATGTCGACATGGCCATAAAAGGAATTACTACAAAAGTTGACTTTGAAATCATAGACCCTAAGGAAGGATCCAGCTCCTTCCCAACATTGGTGGGCGGCCATGGGGTTGGAAGATGAAGGCGTTGATCTCATTGGATAAAGAAAGGATCAAGATTAAAGGGAATGGGAAGAAATTAATTGTCCCTATTCATCCTTCACAAGCTGAACCATGGACCAAACCCATACACTGATAGGTTGATGTCCGACAACTTTATCAAATATAGAATGCTGAAGGTTATACCGAGCCAAATATTTATGGACAAATTCATTTGGGGAACCAAGATTCCATTGGCTATAATTCAGATGAAGAATTATATGACTGGGAGATGGAAAACTAAGAAACTCAAGCAAGAGGATGTTGGACCATTCATGACATCTCGAAAAAACCAACACTTCAATGCTTCTCTGTGTCCATCATACCAAAGATATTCAAAAGGAAAATTTAGGAATACCCTTCTTTAGCACCAATACAAACAGAAAATAAACAGTCATCTCTTCGGTATAAAGAAAGAGAGACACCAGTCCTTCATATAGAGAAAGTTTCCAAAAAATTAGGTGAGCACGACTGACTCCAAATCCTGGTTAAAACTTAAATACAGTTCAAGCTACTCGATGGTTGGATACCCATCAATCAAGACAACAAACATGGGAAACAACTTCAACATACTTTGTCAAAAGATTTGGAGAGAAGAAGCTAGTTGTGACAGGCACAAATACCAATCTTCACATAAGGACAAGATCCTGAAAAGCACATAAGTATATGTGAAATAGAATGGAGAAGACTTTGTTAAAAATATGAATGAATATGCCTGCACCTATTTCCATCCATGTAAAATGATTTACCAAATAAGTGGTATAATATGGAATAAGCACGAGGTGAGACGTTTGTATGGAACGAAATCAAATAAAACTTTATCAAGGACTTTAAATTCATACCGAAAGATGAAAAATTGGTCAAAGCAATGAAAAAAATAAAAAAATTCATACAACCGACTGTTCATCATAGTTCGACACAAAATCATAGCCGACCGAAAGCATCATGTAACAAAATTCGGTCTAATAGAATACCATAGTCAACAAGACATCGACTAGAAAATGAGCATACACATGGAAAAATATTTCAGTGGAAATTTGATCATCCAATAATGGTAAAACCAATTAGAACAATATTCAAGGCCGACTCAACTAACAAAGAAGATACCAACCAGATGACAACAACAGACTTCCCGACATCATTTTCACAATTCAAGGAGGGAATTTGACAAATCAATGAATGCAAGGAATGAGAATGGATGGACGCGAAGGTTAAAAACAAAGAAGTCGACATATATAATGACAACAAACCAAAAATGGCCAGAATAGGTGACTACTGGAACGAAGAACAAACATCGGAAATAGTTAATCTACTGAAATAATTTCAGGATGTCTTCGCACGAGACTATAAGGACCTTAAAGGGTTAGTACAGGAAATGGGTGAAATGAAGATTGATATCAAACCTGAGGCAAGACCTGTAAATAAAAGTCCTTACAAACTGGCTCACAAATACAAGGAAATAGTGAAAAAAGAGATCGACAGTATGTTAGCAGTTGGAATCATATACCCAATTAACTAGTCGAAATGGGAAATCCCAATGGTCCTTCAACCAAAAAATCATGACCCGAAAAGAATGAGAATCTTTGTAGACTTTCAGGAGCTGAATAAAGTCACTTTCACATACCCATTTCCAACTCCATTTGGAGATGAAATCCTAAATGAATTCGCAGGACACGAGTGCTACTTGTTTACAGATGGATTTTCAGGATACAATCAAGTCCCGATTGCCAAGGAGGATCATAAGAAGACAACATACGTCTGTGAATTCGGTTCATTCACTTACAGATTTATGCCATTCAATATTAAGAATGCACCGGCCATATTCTCAAGAATAGTAGTAAAATCATTCCAGGAATACAAATATAAAAATGGTTGTATACTTCGACGATTGGATGGTTTACTTCATGTTGAAAGATAATTGTAAATGGTTAAGACTAATGCTAGAACGATGTCGACAAATCTAGTTATCACTCAACATAAATAAATGCATCTTTTTGACCCCTATAGGAATTCTACTAGGATATATTGTATGCAAAGAAGGCATCAAAGTTGACTTTGCAAAAATAAAAATCATCCTCGACTTGAAAACTCCAGTGAATTCAAAGCAAGTCAGAGTGTTATTAGGACATACGAGCTATTACAGAAAATTCATTCGTCATTACTTAGATATGACATACTCATTAGAATAACTATTAAAAGAAGATTAGCAGTTTGAATGGACTAAAGAATGTGGTGCATCCTTCGACACTCTAAAGACAAATTTAGTTGAAGCACCTATTCTTAGGTTTCCAAATTGGTTAGTCAAATTTCATGTACACATTGAAGCATCAAGCATAGCAATAGGCACACTATTAACATAACCAGGAGATGATGGGATGGAGTACCCAATCGTGTATAGCAACAGAAAATTAAACAAATAATAATGCAATTATTCCATGAGAAAAAAGGAAGCATTAGTAATGGTCTTTGCACTCCAAAAATATTGACATTATCTATTAGCTAACCCCTTTATAGTTTACACTGATCATCAAGCATTGAAATATCTAGTAAACAAACCTTTACACCATGGAAGAATTTGTTGTTGGTTGTTTCTATTCCAAGAATTCGAATTTGAAGTTGTAGTTCGACCAGGAAAGCTAAATGTCGAACCCGACCACTTGTCGAGAATCGACACGGGAGAGGAACCGACATGGGTCGAATAGGATCTCCCAGGTGCACATATATTTCAAATAGAAGCTGTACCGACCGAACTAGAAGAGATAGCGCATTTCTTAGACAATGGACAAGCACCTGAGGGAATGAGTACCAAAAAGAAGAAAATTTTAGCAATGAAGGCTGCACCTTATAATCTAATTAATGGGTTCCTATATAAAATGGGATTGGCTGAAGTACTCTATCGATGTGATTTGGGTCGTTAAAGAGAGAACATAATGCATGAAGCACACTATGGCCCAGCTGGAGGACATTTCTAGTCAGATATGACTTTTAAAAACATCCAACAATCGGGACTATGGTGGCCGACATTATACAAAAACCATCTAAAGTTTGTCAATAAACGTGATCACTATCAATGTTCAGGTTGAACTTTACCTAGAACCAAGATTCCATTAATATCGGTAAATCAAAGTTTAACGTTCGAAATTTGGGCTATCAACTTTATAGGACCATTCCCAGTTCCTGCTAGAAGGACAGGTGCACGTTACATCATAACAACAATTGAGTATGTTACTAAATGGGCAGTGGCAGAACCTGTCGAAACCTGTTCTATTGAAGTAGCTGCTAAATTCATATATGAAAATATAGTTACTATATTTGGTTTTCCAATGACTCTAATCAGTGACCAAGGATCACATTTTATCAACAAAACCATTGCAACCTTAACAAACCAATTCAAAATCGACCACATAATAAGCACAACTTACTATCCTCAATCTAATGGTGCAATAAAAGCATTTAACAAAACCTTAACAAGAGGCTTAACAAAAATTTGCAACACTAACAAAGATGACTGGGATGAGAAAATCCCTGTTGTTTATGGGAATATAGAACAAAATATAAGCGATCTACAGAACAAACACTGTTTAGACTAGTCTATGGCCAAGAAGTAGTCATTCCTCTACACTTTTGACAACAGACACTAGTAATCACCGACATATTACATATTAATATCAAAGAAGCTAAGATGGAGCAACTTATGCAACTAGATAAGCTAGAATAACACCGACTAATTTCTATACAACACCAAGAAAATCAAAAGCAACAATAGAAAACATGGAACGATCGAAACATAAAAAACAAGAACTTGTCGGTTGGATATCTTGCACTTCTGTATAACATTCAGGTAAAAGGTAAGATAAAGAAATTACACACATAGTGGATGGGACCTTACATAGTTGAAGAAATCAACACCAATGGGTCAGTTTGACTAAGAACTCTACAAGGAAAAGTATTTCGGAAACTAGTCAATGGTGCGCGACTAAAGAGGTATCAAAACTGAAAAATGGTTTCATAATTGTTAACAAAATCTATAAAAACTATTAAAAAACTAAAAAAAAAAAAGAAACAATCTATCAAGATTAAAATGACAGGGACTTATTCTCATGGAGGAAGTAGCCGCATAAATAATAGTATCTGACATCACAACCATTTACATAACGATTACCGTCCATTTTACCGTCATTTTCATAACAATGATGGATATCAAAAAAAGAGGGCCCAACGGTTCAATCAAATCATCATGATAACCAACAGAAGGTGCGCAAAAAATAGAGCACATTAAAAGAACCATCGACAGAGCGTCCTTTTCAGTCAAATCTGTCATTAATACCTCCATCGACCAGATTGCCACCCGCTCCACCTATAAATACTACATCAAATGAAGAATTCATATCATTTTACGAATATCTTGAGAGTCAGAGCTATCAGAATCCTGAGATTAGGATACATGTTAAAGAGCTGGAACCTACTACCAACAAAATGGCACCAAAGAAGATGATATCCACAACCAACAAAGAAAAAGAGCTATAATCCGTCGTAAATCCATTAGTACAAATATTGGAAAACATCAGTAAGGAAAAAGTTTAGGAAACACAACCACAGGTGGAGGATGAGGAGCAATCAGATGAAGAAATGCAGTTTGACAAACCAGAGTATGCTATGACAAAGCAGAATCTCCGACAGCTAGCTCTAGAAATATCCAAATCACGGAAGAAGAAAGATAGTCCAGAAAACGAGAAGGGGAAGTGCAGACTCATTCTTCATGAGGAATTAAATGATGAGGATGAGCTACTTTCCAGATCTGCTGATATTTTGTAGGATGCCGCTAAAAAAATGGTATCCATCAAAAAGTAGTTCAAACGTTTCATTAAAGAATAAGCAAAGCAAGATAAATCCAAAAAGGTAAGAGTCGCAAAACCTCATGCAATCGACTCTATTGATTAACTTCCACTCCATCACCTTTATCCCCTACTCAAATAATGCATGAAGAAATACCAAACCTGGCCTCGGTTTCCCCATCTAACCCTTACAGAGAGGCTTTACCTGAAAAACTCAATGAAAAACTTGATAAATATGTTGACTTGCAAGAATTTATCAATGATCTCCCTATCCTTTTCCACAAAGCTCACCAAATAAATATCACACAACCATTTGTTGAGTCAAGCTCATCACAACAACTTTTTGCAATCACCCAACACCCTGACCAAACCCAACAGCCTGTCTCAAAACCCCAAATTGTTGGAGTTATTAAGTCTTCATACAAAAGAAATCCCGACAAGACCTCTCAAATTTTCACAACTGAAATATCATCCTTTATACCATCTACTAGAATTCCTTTATTACCGATCAATAGGGCCGAGGAAGGAACCACAAAAAATGAACCTATCACAAATGATCAGGATGAACTATTAGCAATAGACCAAGAAATGGCCAACCTCCTTGGTTCTGTCGAACATAATAAACCTGTCAGTTCACCACGAGTATTCGAGGACCCTATGCCAACAAATACCATCCCAAACATCCCATTGATTTAAGAATGCCCACCTTCACCTATACCACCTTCAACTTCAGTTCCACCTTCCATACTACCAGAAATTACCCATCCATCCACCATTTCCCTTCCCAAAACACAGATGATAAACATTGAATTGCCAAGTAGTTCAGCAGAAAAGCAAACAGAGCAACTGACAGAGCAACAATTTAGAATAGCAACAAGTAAAACCATTACCGACAGGAACACTAGATGCACAACATAGAGACCAATATTGAAGGAAAAGAAAAGAAAAGAAGCATAAGAAAAAAGGAAAAGAACAACAACAACATACACAATCAACACTTCAACAGGTACCATCAGTTATCCATTTACTTAATCTAGGATCGACTACTGCAGTAGAAACACCAAAAATCAAGGACAGAGAACTGGACCAATTATTGGAATCCCTCAATAAGGAAGTAAAGATAAGAAAAGAGAGAAAACAGTAACATATTGAGAAACTAAAAGCATAGAAACTAGAATTTCTCACAAAATGTAGGGATCTAGTTCAACAAGTCACACTAGTACTACAAGAGGTAGACGCTGACAAGCCGTTGGATCAGGCATACCAATTGTTTGAAAGTGTCGTGTCTATTCTGCAAACAAAGCTACAGGAAAAGAAGGAAGAGCAGATAGAACATACCTTTGTACTATTAAAGAGTCAATTCATAGCATTCTTCGAAGCTCACATTGTACTCCAAGAACATTTTGAGGAGTCTACTACTACAGAAGAAGTTTTAAGAAATTAGTATACATCCTATGGCTAAATATTCCAACAGGTCCAAGAGACTCGCCAGCACATCAAGACATTGAAGAACCAACAGGGACTCCCATAAGCAACAGAAGACACGATACAAGATCAAATAGTATTGGAATCAACAAAGTTAGAAAAATTAGAAAAACAAGCACATCAATCGATAAATCAAGCAATACCTAGTATTGACACACTCAACAAGATTTATCAACACATGAAAGATTACTTGACACAGCAGAGGAAAAATAACAATTCTTGGGCCCCAACATGAATAATATTATAAACTCATCGATACAGGAGAAGATGTCGACCTTGTCAAGCATCACAACCTTGACCATCGATATTAAAAAAGAACTCCGCAATTGGATAGAATTTCAGCATCAGCTAACAGTGAAAGCAGAAGCCATTGTGGATATTTTTGTATAGAAATGACCATCTATTTGACAACATAGTCCATGAACAAATAAATTGTAGGAACTACTTAAGAAAATCAATTTTGTTACCTCCCCTATTTCTTTGGGATGAAGAAAGGTTTTGTTCTTGGGGGAGATGTTGGAGGAGCTAGTCAGTTAGCTGACTACTTGTAGACTAGTTCGGCTTCAGCAGTTGTTTCGGTTGAGCAAACCGACAGCTAGTTACCATAGCTGTTTTGTAAATGTATAAAATAGGTTGTTGAGCCAGATACGAACTTAGTTCGGTTTTATGTATGAACTCACATGTGTTATTGGGTAAAATAAGCTGTATTCTACCCATTATTCTTGTCTCTTATCTATGTTATGATTATATGATTATTTATGTGTATTATTGGTAACCTAGTTATCGGAGTGATTACAACACATACCTATGAATACTCCTAATACTATACAAACCCCAAGTTCACTAGTCAATTCCTAATTGGTTTCCTATGCAATGTTACTTGTATCAAATGGTTTTCAAGTCTTGTCTATTTTTCACTAGTTGGTTATCCATGACCTTAGTCATCATTGGAATTATATTACACATGTTTTGATCCTCTCTAAACAACTATGGTTCATATCTCAAGTCCATCCATCCTTCATATTTTTACACTCATTAGTTTTCCCCAGCTGCTCAACCTTTTCCTACTTTAGCCCTATATCCCCATGGAGACACTGAAAATTTGGTATTTTTTGTTCCATATGATGATATTTATGATATATCAGAGTCTATTCAAACTCATTTCACATTTTGGAAGGTGCTACAATAGTTTGGAAGGAATATATGTGATCGACATCACCATTTTGCAAATATATAAGGAATTGATTGTGTTCATTTTTTTGCTCTTTGGGAAGGAGTATGCAAAGATATATTTTCGTTTTAATATTTTGTGTGCATATCAAATTATTTTATCATCAATAATCATTCATATAATTTTCCTACTTCATCAGATGATGAGTTACAAGGATTCTCTCCTCTTCTTTCTTGCAGATTCTACACTCTAGCGCATGATCATGGAGTTCACAATTTATTCATCAAAGTATTTCACCAGAAGCAGTTCATTCAGCTCATTCAAATGAAAATAAAGACATATTGAAGACATGTTGTTCAATTGTGTTCCTTTTCCTTTCTCGAGGGAGTATTTTCCCCATGTGGTTTTGCCTCTTTCCTCACTTTTTTGGACCAAATTGAAAGGTGACCATAGCCTTGTTGTTGGTCCCTATATGCATCTATATTTCTAATTATTTCAAACATATCATCATAAATTCAGACTTAAAGTGGGGTTTTAGGATATTATAAACCCACTCCGTACTTAGGATAACGATATTTAATCATTATTGATTAATTTCATACCTTATACTAGTAGTTGGCATCCACTTGCACCACTTGGTCAACACTTGCCATACATACCCTAGGAGTGCCTTTATCCTGATTCTGGTTAGATCCTACCCTCTTTATTGACTACCAAAATTAGTAATTGCGCCTTCTTGCAGATTCTGTCTTTATCCTGCTTTTTTCCAACTTTTCAGTGGATAAGGTAAAGTTAGTCAACTACGAAACTGCTATCTTTTGTTTCCAACTCATCCTCCATGATTTTCTCTCCATATTCTAGGATTAACATGTTTTTCCATCACTCATGACAACTCACTCATGCTTTAGCTAATTCGTGAGGTCCTTGGAAGAGTTGGAAAGTGCTTTAGTCACCTATAAGGGTTTATCATATTTAGTAAGTGTTATTTAGAGATTGCATGAGTTTTCTTCTATAAACTATATTTTCCTTTATAAGGATGTATTAGTATTGAAATAATCATCAATTCATTTGATCATTAATACTTGGAAATATATTGGATCACTTCTCTTGTATTCAGTCTCTTTATTATTCTCTCTATTTTCCTTTTGAATGCTTGTGAGAATTACCTTGTATCTAGATCTACATCTTGTGCTTATCCTTGGCATCAAGGTTCTATTTCTTCATAGCATTATAGCTGCTATTTCTACACCTTTAAGTCTCAAATCCTAATGTACAATGAAACAATCCAAAAACAACCATAAAGTAAAAGAGAGAACAAAAATATCTACCTGAATTGGAAAAGGAATTTACCTAAGTTATTGACAAAGAATGACATTCCATTTAGATAAATCAACAAAGTTCCTTAAGCACTTCCATTCCTTAATTTGAGGACATCTACAGAACATGCATGTTTAACACAATAAAATTCTAATTCCACTAGCCTCCCAACCATAAGGTTCCCAACACTCTGATATAATAGTATGATATGGAGATCAATTGCAATAGACATAATTAATTTGCTTAGGAGTAATACTGAAGATAGATTATAATTGATGTCTTTCTAGAAATTACCAATAATTAACAGTCAGCACATGTGATTACATGTGACTTTACTAATGTAATAAGAATTTCTTAAGACTCTTCATATGGATTATGATATATGAAATCATTAAAGTGATATAATAGGTGATGTCACAAGAAAAATGAATTTATCTCATATGTCGACAAGTATATAGTTTATTATAAAGAAAAAATTACAAGGACTTACATCAACATCTTGATATTTTATGTTCTTTGTCTTAGTGATATTAGGATTCTCAATCTCAATGAGACCCTGAGTTAGCTTTTTTCCTGTCATCACATAAAGAGAATCATATTAAGAATTTAAGATGTTATGATAGACTGAAAATATTTCACATGATTAAAATCATATACAAGATGCAAAGTATGGACTCTCCTTGAGTCATATGCATCACAAAAGAAAAATTGTGATTCATTCGAGTAATTGAAATTTCAATTGCCAAAAACAAGGCACCAGGAAAAAGTAAAAAGGTTTACTTAATCTGTTGATTCTTCATATTCTTCTTTCGGTGATTCTTATACTTCCTCCTCTTCACTCTACCATTCTTCTTGTTATGACCAAGATATGTTAAATCCATCTTCCTATCAAAACTCTGGAGTATAAACAAAATCAAGGTTTTGCATTTTTCCCTTATGTGATGTTAAAAATAAAAGGCTTGAGAAACTTTGTTATTATCTTGCAGATGGATCAGGGTTCATCGTATTTTCTAGATAATATTGGGACAAAGTTTATTGGCTTTTAAATTATAATATTTTCATGATAAAATTCATCACTATTGTCAAGTAAGTGAATCCCATCACGAATAGTGCTTTATATTGATTCAAGCCATGATATAGGTTTCTATAAATTTTGAAGTATGTTCCCAATTTTAATTTAACAAGTATTACATTAAGAAGATCATGCTCACCATGTTGATTTCAATGTAGCACTAGTAAGCACTCAATATTATTTGGAAAAAGAAACAAAACAGAGCCAAGAAAGATGATACTTATCATCTTCTTCAAGCACCAAACAAATGACTATTTCTAAAAAAATCAGAGCTACCTTTAATCTAATTCTTTCAATTTCAATTGAAAATTTGTAATGTATTTACATCAATTTATCCTTTTTGTACTACAACGGAACCAAAGTACCAATATTTACACAACTCTAAAGCTTAAAAACTATTGTTTTACAATCTTACCTAAAAAATATTAAAACTGCATAAAATATTTTTTGCATACTGTGATTATAGACATACAACACATTCATAAGACATACATCATGTAGTATGTTACAAAAACTTGGCGTTTGCATCATCACAAAATTTTCAGAAACATAGAGTCCCAACATAACCCCATCCCCAAGTACAACTACCCACAGTCCTATGACCACAATATAGATGTAGATCAAAATGAAGTAAAAGTATACTCATAACTTCCAGTTGCAAAGATATATAATTAAAGTCCCTGTGATTTTTTCCTCAAAGCATATATTTTTACAACAATTATTAGAAGGGGGGAAACAAAAACATATCAAAATAAGGACTTAAGCCAATATCTAAAATGGCAATGATGAAAATTGCAATCCTTCATGCCAGGAAATGGCATACATCCAGAAGACTACTTGAGGCATACTATATATATGCATGATTAACTTGTAGTGATAAGGATCTGAAAATTTATTGCAACTTCATCTAGACTCATGGTGTGACATGAAGAAAAATTATAAAGGCATGAAGACAAGCTATTTCATTTATGATTGCGTAATATATCATGAGGATAATAGCATTCATTCTAGGACAAGGAAGAGATGTGCTAAAGATGGATAATGAGGAACAACTAATTGATTACTAAGGATATTTGACCAAGGGTATTCCTATCTTTATGTACTCAAGTTGTAAAGGGATTGATGCCAATTAAAGTGATAAGGGTACTAAGGCTTCGGTGGAAGTTTACCCCAATATGCATACAACATTAGTGTGCAGGCCAAAAGTGGACAGATATGGAAAAGTTAATACAACCACAAGTCTTGTCAGAAGTGTTAATAATACGGTACATATCTAGGAAAAAAAATATATGGTTGTAAACGAAGGTACAGGGGAATAAGAGGGGTGTAAGTGAGTGTTTGATGGAAGAATTGAATCTTGTGCGGTTCCATATCTTTTATCTCCATTCAAGTCCCTTGGTATTAACATCTCAAGAAACATAATTTTAAAAGTATTGGAGTAGGGAAAATTTACTCTTGAAATGAAGGAGGTTGTGCAGGGTTTTGGTTTCATAGATAGTAGCTTAGACTTTGAAGCCTAAGTCACAACAAATTGCATGCTCAGTGTCTTTATAATCCTAAACAAAGGTGAAGAAAGGTTGAAAGGTTTCAAAGAAGAGGAATTCAAGGATGATAATGGTGTTAGGGGAGGACTTGAGAGTGGAGTAGGAATTGGAATATTCTGGAAACCATTGATAGGAAAATTTCAGGGTTAGTTAATTTCAGAATTCTCCCTAAAGGCTTGAATACAAAAGGTATGAGATCTTTTATTAGGGTATGGCATACCTTTAATTTATTAACAAGAGATAAGTTTTTCCATGAGGTGTGGAAGAATTGTATTTGGAGCTTAGCTCATTCAGAAGTCTCCCAACCTTAACAGGCAAGTGAATAGTAGTCAAATATTTTCATAGAAGGATCAAATCTAAGGTGTTTCCCTACCTTAAGGATTCTTTTATGAATAAATAAATAATAATTTTCGATAGCTTGTGTGTGATTGAATATTTATATCTAAGGTACTCACCAAATTATCTGAGGTGTTAGCTTCTGTCATGAAGGATAAAATACCTGGTCCAAACGATTGGACTGCCAAGTTTTTATAGGTTTTCATGATATTGTGGAGGAATATTTGATGAGGGTTTTGGTAGAGATAAGCCATACAAATTTTGATGAATTAAAGTTGATTTCACTAGAGTCCATATTTATAAAGAATCACGGCGTGCACACAATAACAATGATTTAACATAGTTTTTTTTAAGATTCATGTAGTTAAATGGATTATGAGTTCTATCCCTTCAATTTATTTTGTTGTTCTTATTAATTGTTCTGCATCTGAAATTTTAAGCACACTAGAGAGATAATACAAGGTTCCCCTCTATCTCCTTTACTTGTCTTACTTGTTGGAGGCTTGAATAAAGCTATGATGGATGCAAAAAGGATAGAAATCATTTCAGGTGTCAAAATTTGCAAGGCAATATTTTAGGTCATCTTTATTAATGATGTCCTTCTTTTTACCAATGTTTGTGCAAGGAAGGCTAGAAAATTGCAAGATATTTAGGATTTAATAGTATTTCTACACAAATAGAAATAAATATTAAAAAATATTCTATATATTTCAATGGTTTGGAGCAAGAGTATGAAGACATGATGATGAGCTTTTCCCTTGCAAGCAATTCAATTTCATGATGGATTCAACTTACCTAGGATTTCTTTTAAATCCAAGAAGGTATTGAAAAATGGATTGGGGATGGTCACAGGAAAGGATTGAATGCAGAATTCATAATTGGTGTAAGAGATGGTTGTCTAGAGGGGGTAGATTGACCTCAATTGAATCAATGTTGGAAGATATTACATTGTTTTGGAACTCTCTTCCTTCATTCCAAAAAGTTTCTTTGAGAATATCAGGAAAATATGTTTTAAATTTATTTGGGGTGAGGAATATGAATGAGCATACACATACACAAAACACAATACAATACAACATGGACATACACAAGATGCAATACAATACATATACCTAATAAAATGAAAATTTTGTAAAGAAAATTTCGAGTATGAATGTAGACCATATTACCTTCCTAAATCCATGTGCTTTGGCAAAAGTCTCAGAACATGTATATGTTAACATATAATATAACCTTACAATACAAACCTTTATAGCTTCCTAACTTTCCAAAACTATAGTGAAGTTGGAAAGCTTCTTGGAAAGATTTTTGAGCTCAGGAACAAGAATCTAAAGTAAACCAAGTATTATCCTTCTTAAGGTCTGATAGACCAGAGTTGGTCTCAGTGGAAGTTAATCGTCATCATCATCATCAATAAACATAATATTTTCTAATTTTTTTAAAAGATAGAAAAACCAATCATAATTGAGTTTTCAATCTCTTATTATGAACAATAATCATTAGCTATGTCATACACTGAATTAAAGAAAACTATTATTCTTTTGAATATTTTATTTTTTTAACTATTTTGACAAGAAAGTCAAAATAGATGTAATGGATTATTCTTATTTATTAATTAAACATACTAAAAGGAATTTTACACTGAAATAGATGTTGAAAGAGTGTTTGATGACCCACAAGGGGAAAAGACAAGTGGAAAAATATACTGAGTGAGAGATCAAGTGATGCAAGAGGCGTCCTCCCTAAAATCAAGTCAAGAATCCTTGTGGAGTGCTAAAGAGATAGAGGCTCATGAATGTCAAAGTCCTAGGAAAGATACTATATAATAGTATGTCCATTTATAAGCAAGCATGAGGCTATAAATGGATGAGGAACTGAAATATTAATGCAAGATATGGCACATTGATTGGATTGTGTCCTTGTTGTTCAACAAATAGGCTCAGGGGTTTTTGATCAAGCAAAAAAAAATTTCTCTAGGAGTTGGTTGGGAGGAATGATTGTTTCAATTATGTTTTCTGGAGAGTGGTGTCAAGTTCCCTATTCTACTTCTTATTCATTTTAATATTGTTAAAGTAAAATTCAAGTTTAGATGTGAATCACAACTACGTTTTACAGTAAATGGTACTATGAGTCTGTTCCGATTATATTTTTTATAGTATGTCATGTTTTAATGTAAAATTATCTTCATTAGTAGAGAAATCATAGATATATGGTCTTGGTATTTTCTTATGAACCACTGTTTGGATATCCATATCCAAATCAGAGTTCCAAATAAGAATGGTTGTAATCTTAGTGGATTTAGGAAATTTGAACGCAAAAACCATTATAGATCTGGTTAAATGTTTTAATTTATGCATGTATATGTCATATTAACATATTGTAAATGTATTTTCTCAACTAATATTCCCTAAGAGTCGATATCGTGTTACATAGTTCATCTCTGTCCTCTATACTGTTCCAAGTTCAAATTTATTTAATTTACAAACCTTGTTTCAGAGTTCCTACGGATACAACAGGTTCCTTAAAGTATATATAATATACGAACGCCATTACAAAAAGGAAATTCCACTATTATAGTTAACACAACAGAATTTTAGAGAAAACTCTTAATTAAACAAAATAAAATAAACCAACAAGGTTTCCAATCACATAACCAGTAAATGAAAATACTACAAAACTATCTCTTGTGAACATAGTAGAGCCGAGATGATTTTACTTCCCAACATCCAGGCTATAAGTCGTATAAACATATCTCTAAGTTCATAAGAGTAAAGTTGGAAGTTATCTCATCTGAAACCATAAATCATTCAAACACAGATCGATATTTGTAACAAAATCATATAATAAAACCATAGATCCATATCTGATTACTAAATTAATCGGTAAACCGCTTTACGAATGAAGGCGGATGGGATACCCATTAATATCTAAATCGAATTCTAGACTCGTTATCAATCTTTTACCATCGCTGATAGATTTAATGAATAAATATGCCATCAGATCTAGCAAGATCTAAATAAATAAAGTTTAATACAATATTTAAATACAAACACATAGTCTCTAATTGCAGATATCTAAACCCCGATATTTTTTACTCTGTCTAAAACAATTTTCTTCCACGAAATCGAAATCACAAAGATATTTGTTCATTTTCATAAACAGAAACCATCTAAAAACTAATGTGTGGTAGTAAGACCACTAAAAATGGCATCCATCATTTTATTAAAATCATGATAGGTACATCTGAATTGATGGAGTGTCAACACAATAAACAGGGAGGCTCCAACTATAAGCTAGTAGAGACCGAAAGGGGTCTTATTAAAATGTTCAAATATCAGAAAGGGGTATGATTTTTCAACTCTACTTCCACGTATACCTGAGTGACTGTAAGTCCATTAAGATGGAATCCACTGTCTAAAAAAAATATTAACATATACACCTAAAAAAGAAAATACAACAATGCTTTAAAAGAGAGGTTGTGAAGCCATTGCTGCAAGTTATTGCAGGCCCTTAAGGAATTAAAATACACAATATAACTTATCTTCGTAGGAGTGGAGAAATATCTAGTCCTATATGGTCCACAAACCTAGCGAAGAACCATTACAAATTAGCTACCAATTACCCCTTACCACTTGGCTATTGGAGAACCAATGATGCAATATACAAAGCACATACATGCCGTGTTACATGAAAATCAAAACAAACTAAGTAATGTTAGCACTAGATAAGAACATATTTTTTTCCATAATGAATAAAAATAGAGTAGGAGTTTTGTGCTCACCTTTTGTTTTTAAAGTAACATGCTTGAGAAGAGCTGACCATGTCACCACTCTCGTTGGCCTTCCTATAACCTGCATTACGCACTATGTAGTTAAAACTCTATCATATTTATTAAAGGCTATAAAAAGAATGATAACAGAGACAACAGCCTTACCTTATGTGATTTCCAAGAGGATTAGGGGTCGACTCCTCCTAGACGCCTTATCACTCCTCTTCCTACAAGCGTTTGAAGCAAACCCCGGTTAGTTGAATGTGTATGCCTTTATTTCTAAACAAAAATCGAAACTAAGTGGACCCCAACAGATATTTTTTCATACCTTGTAAAAGGCATGGAAGTCCCAATGAACACTGGTCTTCTTCTTCTTCGCAACAAACCATCAAGTCCAAGGCCATTTGGAAGCCATTAACATCGATAAGAACCTAAAGGGTACCTCAGAACACAGGTAATACTTTTTTTAGTGAACTGTGTAAAACACTTGTTGAGGACATGCAAGCAACCATGAAATGGCCAAGAATTTCTTCCAAGCAACAACTGTGGACCAGCTAGCATGAAAATGAAAAATATAGACAGAGAAAAATTGTAATAAACCCTGTCAAAAACCCTTGGAAGTGATTACGATAGATGGAGGGACAAGATCTATCCTGAAAACACGTATTTAAATCACCTTTAAATGCTTGGATACGATGTAAACTCATAGTCAGGAAGAGTTAATTTACCAAGGAAAAACCAAAACAATGAGTGGCATTCACCTTGTATTTCCTAGAAGGGTCAAACCATCTTATAAACCATCAATAATGTGTTATGTCTAGGTCGCGACTATGGTGTTAGCACCAAATTCCTGAAACCTTATTTACCATAACCAAAACCTTATAACCCTAAAAAAAATCTTGCACGAGGACCTTTATATTTCACCCCTTTAACTTAAGGCCGGGTACCTTACCCCTTGTAGTGTAAGGTATAACTCCTAGCATAAATCCTCATGATCAATGAAGCATAAAAAGCTTGATAATGTCACCTTAAGGTGTGGCATTTCATTCATCGTCTCAGATAGGTAAACACCCTATGAATTTTAACCTACCAATCCAAGTAAGAACCATTTATGAGTTATTTTGACACATAACGACAAGTGTTTCATGCTACAACTAAAATATACTTGTTATGATATTTAATCAAATAAAAGAATAAAATGGAATTTATTATTTTTATTATTGGAATTTTAGTTTTTTGAAAAGCTACTATCCTTAAATGCCATGATTATTCAAAAAATCCACTCCAACATTGAATCCTATAAAAATGATCTCTTAACCAATTAAAAATAACTTTATATCTTACTCAAAATCAATGTTTTATTCCAAATAAAATTATTAAATTATTTTTAATATATTTATAGCTTAAATAAATTCTTAAATTATTTTACTTTATTGTAAAATTAGATGGAATTTACCTTTGGTCTCTATGATCTACCTCTACAGGTGTCTCTGTGATTGATCTATGTGGGTGTTTGCTTGTCTCTGCGATCTACCTCGGCGATTTTTCATGACGATTTTCATGGGCTAAGACTCTGTGATTTTTTCATTCACGGGCTGAGTCTGGCGATTTTACTAAGTGTCTGTGATTTTTGTTTCACTCATGGGATCAATTTGATCTGTGTGATTTTTTTGATCTTTGCGATTTTTTTATTTTGTTGCGGGTGTCTTTGGGATTGATCTCTATGGGTGATTTATTTGTCTCTGTGATCTAGCTTAGCCGCTACGGCAGTGATAATTGAACTGATTTATTATTTGAGATTTGGGACAGTGATTAGAAAGGAACTCTCATGGTTATGCGAGCTGCAGGATATTGAATTTCCTAGGTTTTTTAAACTGTAAAGTGGAAGATTCCACATCAATCTTAACCAAGGTTGAAAGGTGATCTGGAACTGTTATATCAGGTGCACATAATTCTTGTATTTTTTCTATTACATATCTACTTCTCTTATATTTATTTCTATTCACAAGTATGAATAATGCACTGCATCTACCAAATATTGTCAAAGGTAGACCTAGCACAGTTACTCTACAGATCCTTTATGAGTATATCGAATCATTAGAGAAACGTAGAGAAGAAAGAGAAGTTAAGATACAAACAAATTTAGAAGCCATGCCAGAAAATAAATTTACATCTCTTGAAGACAAGATCCAAAAACAAATAGAAAATAAAATAAAACTATTGGAGAATAAAATGGAGACAATGGAGATTAGATTANAACCAAACACCCCAACAAGGAGATGTTGATACTTTAGAAAGTCTTAGAATGAAGGACATGATTAAATAACTAGGAGAAAAAGTTAATAACAATCTCACCCTAAATAGTGTGGCAGGTAAATTAGATATCAAACCCATTAAAGAGGAAATGAAAAAATTGATAGAATTAGACCATGATCGTAACAAAAGGGCCTTGAACCTTATAATATTATATTTGAAATAGGAGGTAGAAAAGGATACATTAGCCCTAGTCTAGACAGAATTACATAATAGATTACAAATTGAAACAACATGTCTCACATAAGCAACAAGGTTGAGGAAATTAACTGAGAATAAAGGAAGGTTGATTCGAATAAAGGTGAGCTCTAGTGACCATATGTATGACATACTTAGTAAAAGCTCAAGTGTAAAAGGAATGAGAATATTTATAAATGAAGATCTCATTCCAGAAGATCAAGTAGAATTAAGAAAGGAGGTTCAAAAGGTAAAAGAAGCTAGAAAGGAAGGAAAATGGGAAATAATAAAAAATAAAAAAAGTTGTTACTCGAGATAGAAACCAAAAATATAGTGATAAATAACAACTCAACATGCTCCGAATTATTTCTTGGAACTATCGGGGATTTCCATGTAACAAAGGCCCCAAGCTAAGTTGGATCTTGAATGATGTTGACATTATATTGTTAGTTGAAACTTGGGAGCACAAAGAATCTAAGGTCCCTAACATATATGGATTTGTACTATGGTCAATCTGGAACAAGCGATCCTATCGTAGAGGAATTTGGGGTATAGCTTGTTTCATTAGGAAGAACATATCCCCCCATGCTAGGATTTATAAAAAAACCCTTATAACTAGAATATTTGGATAGTTATTACTGACATTAATGATACAAAATACTACATACCAATCTGATATTTTGCCCCTATTAATTCTAAATTCTCTAAGAAAAACAATTTAGATAAAAAGTATCCTTACAACGGTTTAGAGAATGATATTTCCAGCCTAATAAATGAAGGTAATATCCTCTTAATGGGTGAATTTAATGCTTGAACTTCAAGGAACCAAGATATTTTTCTAACCAATCATTCCAACCCTAATCCTCTTTGGTTAGACGAAGACCTTACTCTAGCTGGCAGGTACAAAAGAAGCTCTAAAGATATAGGGGAAAATTTGTTTGGGTCTGGCTAGTCAAACTTTGTAGTTCTCAAGAACTCACAAGAACTCATAATTTTCAATGGTCTAAAGAAGTGTCCCAATTCTAACCAGATGACCTGTATCCATGGGCTTGGTAGCAACGCGGTAGACTATGTTATTTATGATATCCCTTTATACAACAAAATAATAAATGTTAATGTATTAAATGGCCATGAGGCTGACACCGCCTAGTGTTCACAGACCTGGAATCACACTTGCTTCAATATGCTTGGGTACCTTACTATTCCGGAGTATTGCCCAGGATACACTTTCAAATTTGAGCCGAAGCCCTACTTTTGTACTCTTTCTTGTCGAGCAAAGCATTTGTTATGCCATGGTCTTCGTTGTTCTCCAGGTCAGAAGGTCCCAGCCGGGGGTGATTCAACCAGCCAGTTTATAGCTTTTACTTGTTACTTTTTGAAGGTACCGCGATAAAGCCCCCAATACTGCCTTGCAATACTTAGTTATACCCTTGGCTGGTTGAAGAAATGAGGATTTTAGATTCCTATTTACTTATGATATAATACACTTCCATAAAATTGAAGTGTAGGGGCTAACCACACTCATCATAAAGGAACCCTTTCAGGTTAAAAATAAGGTTTTAAGATTGCAAATAAATGTTAATATAAATTATTTATATCAGACCCTATAAGCACCTTCCTTGTACGGAATGTGGATTCTTATCGGGACGTGCCATTGGGAATAAGGGTACATGAGATTGGGAATTATGGGTACATTGTTAGATGGGTTTCAAGTAAGAGAGCTAATCAGTACAGTAATGCCGGGGCCTTAAGGTTATCATTAGGGCGTTATACGTAAATGAAGGGTACGTGCAATTAGTTCAGTCGTAACTGCTTTCCTGTAAGATTAATCAGTTGTAACTTGCCTCCGCAGAATACTTACTCATCAGTTGATAGAATCAAATCAAATCACCTTGCCTCCCTGTGTAATACTCATATCAGTTGCTTGCGAAGTGTCCGACCCCCGAAGGCAGTTACATATTGAACAGAAAGCGGACACATCCATCCAACTAAACTTAAGATTGTGTTGCTTGTAATGCATGGATAAATAAGTGTTTTGTTTGGTGTGCACCTACACAGAAGATTTATCTATCTATCGGAGCTTCACACAAGAAAGGAACCTTTTGACAAATTAATAACACTAATTAACTAATCGAAACTTACATACACTTTTGCAATAGCTTCTAATTTAAGAACTCAGGAAGGGGAATTATTCTCTTTTTCAAACAATGGAGACTAACTATATTTATTATTATTTTTTGGATGGACTGGAATATATACGGAACATGGGAGTAATAGCAGCCTAATAGCTTACATAGGCGCTGCCTTATTCATAATAGAGAGCAATGTTTCTAGGAGCAGAGTCGCCTGGGGAAGAGAGGTGAAAGATATTGTTTTCTTTCCCAATAGATTGTTTGTTGTTACACTCATCATGTTGTAAGGTTGGTACACCTCACACTTTAAGACTATATGGCATCTTTACAAGATGGCTTTTACTACTTTGGCTTTTTGGTGTAGAATAGAGGAGCATCTGCTTAGTTAACCCTATGAAGGAAGGGCAAGACCCTCGTTATATATTATAATAATATTAACTTTTTGTGGCATTATGTAAGTAGTAGTGAGTAAGTAGTAGCTGTATTTATCTTTTCTATCTTTAGCCCAACTAGTTGCATAAGCCTGTTGGCCTTAATGGATTAACAATCACTTAATCTTCTCTCCAGTGGCATACCACCTCTCATAGGTAAACTTTCAGAAAAGGTCGTGTTAGAAATAATAAAAATTCATTTGAGTTCACCGAGGGATAAGTATCATAGATCATAGACCTTTAATTGTAACTCTTAATTTTTTCATGCATAGAGATCCCATAGAAGATAATCCTCATAGCCAAAAAAACTTGATCTTTGATAGAAATAAAAATTATCTTTTTCTAGATGAATTAAAAAATAATTTGCTTCCTTTATTAAGTATAGACAACATAGAATACCTCTATCATAATTTTACTACAACTCTCTCATATTCTATTAACAAGTTCTCAATTGAAGTTTCAAGTAATAAAATAAATACCAATACCAACCCTTGGTATGATAAAGATTGTAAAAGTGCGAGGACATAAATTAAGGAAGCTCTTGATGAGTCTCTTAAAATTGACAAGATTAAAAATATACAAATCCCTAACTAAAAGGAAAAAATGCAATATATTCATAAAAGACAAAAAAATCACTTACACCACTCTAAGGTGGCTCCTAAGAAATTATAGAGGCAGATTCTAACTAGAAAAACTAAAGATAATAATTGAATTTCTTTACACGACTGGAATCCCGAACTTAAAAATATTTATGAATCCCCAAATGTCATAAATCACTTTGAAACCCTTCTCACAATGGAAGAAATTTTCTCATTAGAAGACATATTTTGGGGTTAAACGTTTGGAAAATGGAAAAGCTAAGGACATTGAAGATTATCAGGAAGAAATCTTAAAAATTGGAGGTCATGTCCTCATCCCTCACATCCTCAAACTATTCAATCAAGCGGTAAAGTAAGGGATCCCTAAACCATGGACTCAGAGCCTCATTATCCCTATTTTTAAAAGCATGAAAATGCAAAGTTGGGAAACAATTTTATGACAACGAAGTGAAAAAAAAAGAGGACATGTGGATGAACACAAAAAAAAATCAACCTCAAAATCTAGGTCGAGAGTTTAAAAACTCTAGGCCTAGAGATTTAAAAACTCTAGGACGAGAGTTTATGAGAGTTCAAACTCTTGGTTGAGAGTTTGAACCAGTCACCGTGCTATATTTTAAAAAAGACTCTCAGATGAGAGTTTGAACTCAACTCTCGGCCGAGAGTTTGGAAGATATTTTTTTTGGATAAGAGTTCATTATCAACAAAACTTGCAAAAATATCTGGCATCTTTCTAGAACTTGCAACTTTAGCCAGCCCAAACTCCTACAAATTTTAAATATTATTTGTTGGACTTGGTAGCAATGGATTCATCTCTAAATCTAGTTTCCAATGATATAATAATTGTTTCATTTCAATTTGAATTTCTATTTATTAATATTTTTTTCTAAACCTTATCCCTTAAGAATTTTAATACTCCGAAAATCACCCGAAATGAAAATTCAATATCATAACAAAGATAGCACCAAAAAATTTGAAATCTTCACAAAGATCGTAATTTCCTTGTCCTCTTCAAAGGGGTACTTTTAGTTTTTCCAATAAGAGTCACACTAAAAACAAAATTGAAGCTCACTAGCGTGTGTCGATAATGCACCATTTTCTGAACTTATGTTGTTTCGATAAATAATAAAAATTAGTTCTCAAGTCCAAAAAATCTCAAAATATAGTCCATGCACAAGTTCAATCTGTTTAGAATATGAATATAAATTTTTTTTCCCTAAAATGAATAACTATCTCTAAGAAAAATGTGGTGCACACATGTCACTCATTATTCATACTTAAAATTTTAAAGTATATGTCATTGGTGGACGTCAAATTTTCCCCACTATATGTCAATATTTTTTTTAAAATAAATATGAGTACGTAGCTAATTGAATTCTCTAAAATTTGTGTTTAATTCAAGGTGAAATTCCTAATGGAGATATCGGTTTGAAGTGGTTGAATTTGAAAAACATACAATTTTGCAGTTTGTCTTGTCAAAAAACAAGCAAAAGTGTTTCCCAACTTCATGTTTTCACCCAAAAGTGGGTATACAAATAACCCCTCTAATTATCGAAAAATTATGATTAGCCCTCTCTTATCCAAGTTTTATGGTATTATTTTATTAAAGAAGATCATCATATGACTTGAAAGTGAAGGTAAGCGAGCTAAGGGCCAAGCTGGTTTTAGAAGGCAACACTCAACAATGGATCACCTCGTTACGCTTAGGATTATTGTGGAGGATGTTGTAATGATAAATCCAGCCTATTTTGTTGATTTGTATACTTTAGAAAGGCTTTCAATACAGTACCTAGAAATAAGCTATGGAATATATTAGAAAAGCTAAATGTTCCTTTCGAGTTGAGAGTTGCCGGAATAAGGTTATACAAGAATGCCATTGCCAAGTTTAAGAGCAATAAGGGGTGGCCTAAAGATATTAAATGTAATATCAGATTTAAACAAGGTTTCCCCCTCTCCCCTACCATATTTGGTGCTATATTTTTATCATTTAAGCTAGCATTATATTAGGATCTTTAATTGAGAGAATAACAAGCACAACAATCAAACACAAGAGACAATGAACACAATGTTCTTCCTTGGGGAAACCATAAATGGAGAAAACCCCACAACTTCCTTAGAGATAGAATCAGCACCAAAAGTAAAACCCCAAAACAGTAAGATGATCTCCCGACAGCTGTAGCCTCTTTCTTTCTAGCCCCAGCAACTTCTTCTTCCTCAGCTATGTGCTACAACTGAGATTGAGTGAGTGTGTGATAAATAGAGAGGCTCACTCTCTATCTATACTAATTCCTAACTTGAAAATAACTCACTAGGGCCAACTTCTCTAGGAGAGTCTAATAACCCTAGGGCCCCGGAACTGCGGGGACTTTAACCCTTGAACAATAGGAGGGTTACCCACAATGACTTGACATGACTTGTTTACATTATTGAATATATCGATAGGAACATCGGGCCATCACATGACTCAAATACATTACAAAAACTTCCCGGAATAAACATCGGGGTACAAGACATAAGATATACAAGTGAATACATTCCAAAGTTACAAATACATCAACACTCCCTCTTAACTAGGAAATTATTCTCTCAACACAATTTATCAGCACGGGTCTTCTTCTCTGTATCATCTGGATCATCAATGAGTTCTCGTCATCTTTGTCTTCAAGTCATCTTCATCTTCAAATCATCTTCATCTTCAAGTTATATTCATCTTCAAGTCATCTTCATCTTGATCTAGATCATCACTCGATCTGGATCATCACTGTAGGATCATCTCTGCTGGATCATCATCACTCAATCTAGATCATCACTAGGTCATCATCACGGGTGCTATCTCTTGATTCTTCTCATCATAGGAAGTTCTACAGAGCCAACAATTTTTCATGCTGGATGTACATCTACAAAGCCAGACCTTTTTCATACTGGATGTATCATCACAGAGCTAGTCCTTTTTCATACTAGATGTGGCATCTACATAGAGCCAGTCCTTTTTCATACTGGATGAGTCTTCACACAGCTACTCCTTTTTCATACTAGATGTGGGATCTACAAAAATCCAATCCTTTTTCATACTAGATGAATCTTCACAGAGCTAGTGGGATCTACACAGAGGCAATCCTTTTTCATACTGGATGAGTCTTCATAGAGCTAGTCCTTTTTCATACTAGATGTGCGTAACACCCCGGTTTTGACCCCGTTTGCATTAAATGTATATGATGTATATATTGTAATTAATCATGGTGTGGAGCTAAAGGCAAAATCCCCACCATTGATTTAGTGTTTAAAGTTCTGAAGATTAAAATTGTTGCCGATGGTATATCGTGATATCAGACACATTATGATTCTGGCATCATGTAATTATGAATTTTAATTAAAATGAACCCCAACCAGTTATGTCAATGCAACCATAATGAAACGGGCATGATTTTTCCTAAGGATAAGGAAGGAAAATTATTAAAATTTGGGCCAATGGGGAAAATCCAAGTGTCAGCTATTAAACCCATTTAACTGTCACCCACCTTTTTGTCTTACTCACCTTTCCCTTTTCCGACTCAGTCAACTACCACATTAAAACCTCTGATGTTAGTTGGGCAGTTATTGTTGGGCAGTGGTGTGTGGCAGGACTGTCAGTCCTTACGCACACACGCACTCCACCAGTAGACTCGTTCACCCTCACGTGGGCAGGAATAGATAGGACGAACCCATTCTTTCATGCTGGCATTCTTGCCCATCCTCACATAGAGACAGTCGTTCTCATCCTCATGCACAGGTTTGGTATTTCTCACGCAGAGAGCTAGGAGAGAGGTTTTCTGGCATTCACGATTTTCCTATGTATGTGACATTCACATTTTTGGTTGTTGTGGGTTCTCATTATCATTAGGGGTTCCTGGACATTTGATACTCACGCGCAGGCTTGTAATTCACCTCCACACAGATTTTTTTTCCTTCCTCATGCAACTGAGAAATCATTGTTGGTTTCCCCACGATTTTGGTTTGCTATGGGTTCATTTTCATTTTGGTTTGCTATGGGTTCTATTGGGTCATTTTGGCCACGATAGGGCCAAGAATGACTCAGGAATCGAATTTCCTAGTCATAGCTATGAATTGCTTGTTTTGTTGTGTGTATGTAGTGGTTGGTATTTGGACTATGTTGGAGTGGGAGTGAAGGCTTGGTATGCTTGATAAACGTGGTGTGTTTGGGAGACACATAGACAGAGATAGAGGGCTGGCTTTCTTCTCCACAACCCCTGAATAACACTGGAAGGGAAGTCAGGACCTGAGGGACTGTGTAGCAGAGAAGGGGCTGATTCCTTGTGTTGGGTGTGAGTGGGTGTCCTAGAAGTCAGGCTAGTTCTGGTGTAGGTTTCCTTAGCTCTTCAATGATCCCACCAGCTCAACATTCAGCTTTTCCCAGCTCCCTGATGGCCTAATAAACCCAATTGTGTTGGCTTGGATGAGTTTTGTACCTTTGGCTATGTGTGAGCCTACTTAGTTCCTTATTCCTTGAGGAATCATGCCCAGCTCGGGGGTGGTAGTATTGCTGAGAGATTAAGGATCTCACTGGCCTATGGTTGGGTGGAACGTTGCAGCGATGTAGTTGGTTGCGATACAAGTTCATCATAAGATAAGTATTCTTGTGTTCAATCCCTACAATCATATTCGATGTTTAATGAATTATGATGAACATGTTGAATGCCTGGATGTATGTTTTTCTTCCATTGTATGCTTAATAATTATGCATCTCTGCATGTTTTACTTCAAAGCATTTCAGATTTTTTATGTATGTACATGTTCATGGGGCTAGTTGCCCGAATATTTAATGGTACGGTAGCATCCTCTTTGTCGGTCAGAGGGTCGGGGATGTTACAATGTGGGATCTACACAGAGCCAGTCCTTTTTCATACTGGACAAGTCTTCACATAGCTTGCCCTTTTCATGCTGGATGTGGGATCTACATAGAGCTAGTCCTTTTTCATACTAGATGTGTCTTCACAGAGCCAGCCCTTTTTCATGCTGGATGTAGGATCTACACAAAGCTAGTCCTTTTTCATACTAGATGTGTCTTCACAGAGCCAACCCTTTTTCATTCTGGATGTGGTCTCTACACAGAGCTAGTCCTTTTTCATACTCGATGTGTCTTCATAAAGCCATCCCTTTTTCATGCTGGATGTGGGATCTACACAGAGCTAGTTCTTTTTCATACTAGATGTGTCTTCACAGAGGAAACCCTTTTTCATGTTGGATGTGGGATATACACAGAGCTAGTCCTTTTTCATACTAGATGTGTCTTCACAAAGCCAGCCCTTTTTCATGTTGGATGTGGGATCATCACATACATCTGACAATGGAAGGAACCAATCCTCTCACCATGTCGGAAGGGCACAACAATTACATCTGACCATGGAAGGAACCAATCCTCTCACCATGTCAGAAGGGCACATCACGGACTCATAACTTCCTCTTGGGAGGAATATCAATCTGGAGAACACCAAGCTTCTCCTTGAAGTACTCAAACTTCACCCTAGCCAATGGCTTAGTCAACACATCAGCTATCTGTTCGTCCATTGCAACATACTGGAGCTTTACTACTCCTCTCAACACCATATCCCTGATATAGTGATACTTGATCTCGATATGCTTTGACTTGTCATGGAACACTGGGTTCTCTAACAAATTCACACAACTCTGGTTGTCATAATATATACAAGTAGCATCTAACTAGAGATCAAATAAATCAGATAGTAGCATCCTCAGCCATACTGCCTCACAACTAGCTGAACAAGCTGCGACATACTCTAGTGCTTCAGCTGTACTCAGTGCCACACATGATTGCTTTCTAGTAAACCAAGAGATCACACTTGATCCCATACTGAAGCAGCACCTTGAAGTGCTCTTCCTATCGATGGCACTACATGCCCAATCTGAATCAACATAACCCTGCAGGTTAATCTTTTGATCAGCCTTATACTTGAGCCCATAATCAACTGTACCCTTCAGGTGCCTAGGAATATGCTTTGCAACAATCAAGTGAACATGTCTCAGATCTATCAGGAACTAGCTCAAGGTGTTCATAACAAATAAAATATATGGTCTCGTATTCGTCAGGTACATCAAGGACCCAATCATCTGATGATACATCATGGCATTAACTGAATCAAATAAAGCATCACTCAATAGCTTCAGGTTTGATGCCATAGGTGTGGTTAAGGCCTTGTAGTCCATCATCCCAAATCTCTTCAGGATATCTACTGCATACTTCCCTTGTCCGAGGAAGATTCCATCCACATTCTACCACACCTCCATGCCTGGAAAATAATGCATCATAACCAAGTCCTTCATTTCGAAATCGGCATCATGCTTTATCTTCGTATCAGTAATCAATCCATCCATACCTGTTACAAATAGATCATCTACATACAGTAGAAGCATCAATGGGTTTCCATCTTCAACCTTGTAGTAAAGTTTAGAATCTGCTTTACTCTTGGTAAAGCCCAAACTAGATAGAAAGTCATCAATTCTATTGTACCATGTCTTGGGTGCCTGTTTCAAACTGTACAGGGATTTCTTCAATTTACACACATGAGACTCCCTGTCATGTGTCTCAAAACCAAGTGGCTGCTCCACATACACTTCCTCTTCTACTACACCATTCAAGAAAGCAGTCTTGACATCCATTTGTTGTATCTTCCATTTCATCACTGCAGCCAGAGCAAGTACTGATCTGATGGAAGTGTATCTGGCTACAGGTGCAAGAGTTTATTCATAATCTATTCCTTCTTTCTAGGAGAAGCCACAAGCCATGAATCTTGCTTTATATTTTTCTATGTTGCCATCTGCAGCATGCTTGATCTTGTAGATCCATTTGGAGGTCACTACAAAATTCCCCTCAGGTCTTGGGACAACATCCCAAACATCATTCTTCATGATCGATTGGTACTCTTCGACCATAGCATTCTTCCATTCTTTCTTTTCGGTTGCTTCTTCATAGTTGGAAGGTTCTTTATCAATGAAATCACATAATAAGGCTACATAACTGGAACAAGACCTGGTTCTTTTCCTTTCTCTGTGTGATTCTTCTGGATCCCCATATCTTTTTGCACCTTGGATAACTTCTCGTACCCAAGCAGGTTTCCTCTTGTGAGGATTATTATCCTAAGGTGGATCTATAGGTTCTTGAGGTTCTTGTATTTCTCGATCTTCTTCTTGATATTCTTCATTCATGGTTGTGTCATGAATTTTGGGCACTTCTATTTCTTCAGGTTTTTCAGCAGGTCTCTTTCTGGATTTGTTGTAAGCTGAGTCTTCGTCAAATGTCACATCCCTGCTGGTGTCAGTCTTCTTGAATCCTGGGAAGTATATTCTGTAAGCCTTTGATATTTTAGAGTATCCCACAAATATACCCTTCCTTCCTGAAGTATCTAACTTTGTCCTTTTTTCTTTCGGAATGTGTATTTACACAGGACAGCCGAATATTTAGAGATGGATGACTTCTGGTTTCTTGTCAGAAAATACTTCTTCAGGTGTCTTAATCTTGAGTACTCTGTGTGGAGTACAATTATGTACATACACCACTGTTCTTGTAGCTTCTTCCCATAGATGCATGGGAATATCTTGATCATGAAGCATGGCCCTTGTAGCTTCCATGATCGTTCTATTCTTCCTTTCTGCAACTCCATTATGTTGTGGATTATATGGAGTGGCTAACTCCCTCTTAATCCCTGAATCTTTGCATAAGTATTTGAATTCATTCGAAGTGAATTCTCCGCCATTATCTGATTGAAAAATATTGATCCTAGATGACATCAGACCGCATACATCGGAGTGGATGATTTCCAAGATTCCTTTTGCCTTGCTTTTGCTACCTGGAAATGTCTTCTTTGTGTTCTTTCCTTTTGCACATCCTTTTCAAACACCATCATATTTTGTCTACATTTCTGGAAGACCTTCAATAGCTTTGCTTGCAAGTGGTAGTGCCCTGTAATGCACATGTGCAAGCCTTCTATGCCAAAGTTCATTTGGTTCTACTGATTCATGAACCAAATCTTGTTCTGGTTGTCCCTTCAATTTGTATAGACCTCCTTATTGTTCCCCAATCACTATTGCATCATCAAAAGTCTTTCCCTTTGGCCACATAAGAACTTGCCATTGACAAAAGCAACCCTCATTCCTTTTGCATCTAATGCAGATATGGAGAGGAGGTTATTCTTTAGTCTTGGAACAAACAATACATTTTTCATCTTCATAGACTTTCTAGAGTCTAGCTTATAGGAGGATTCACCACTACCTTTTATTTGATACTGGTAGTCATCCCCAAGTTTCACCTTGTGAGGTGACTCATGTTTAGATAGTTTCACAAATGATTCTTTGAATCCTGTCATATGTTTGGAAGCACCATTGTCTATAAGCCAAGCATTACTTCCATGTGATATAGTTCCTGTGAGAGCGAAGATCAGCACATATTCTTCATCACTTGAAGAATCATCACTTTGTTGTTTGATTCTCTTTGTGGAAGGTTCATCATCCTCTGTAGCATGAGCATGATGTCTTCTTTTGTTTCCCTTTTTCTTCTTTGAGTTCCATTTGTTATGGAAGTATTTGGATATGTGACCTTTCTCATCACATGTGTAACATCTAATAGTAGACAGATCTCTGCTAGAGTGTGAAATCTTACCTTTGGAGTGATGATGGTCCCTTCTGGTTTTCTTGGTGTGGGTTGTGAGAGCTTGTTGCAATCTCACAGATCACATAAGGTTACCAATAATACATACTAAAACATACATAAATATAAACAGATACAAGAGACAAGAACAGATAGGATAGAACAGAATATCTTATTATTATGAGCCTCTCGTTCTAGTTTCTGCAGCTTGCTGTTTTCCATCACAATCTGCTCTTCAATAGTCTGTCGTATTTCTGCTTCTGTCGACTTACGTCCCTCCAAGGCCTGAATACCTTGTCTTGTCTGCCTGGTCTGATTATAAACTTGCCTATAATGAGTAGGCCAATCTCTCAGTACTTCCTCAGTAACAATGGATTCCTCCATATGGTCCTGTAAGACCTTATAGGCTTCCGAAAATGCAATGTGTTGGGTCAGCAGCAGTCGGGCAGTCTCTTCTTTTTGTTCTGCCTTAGTCTCTTGTAGATGAGTCTGGATGGTCGATACCAAGCCTTCAAAAAGCTGATATGCCCTTTCTAGAGGTCGATCTACAGCGACTTCGACAGGGCCTGGGGTGACAGTTTGTACAAGAGACCTGCATTTGCCAAGAAACTCGACCTGTTCTGCCTCCTTGTCCTTGAGTTCCTTTCTTTTTGTGGTCGTCCTCTTCTTTGACTCTTTGGCCAAAGTTTTAAGTAGTTGGTCGACCTCTGTGTCAGTCAATGAACTTGCATCCTTTAAACTTATCCGCAGGCTGGATGGTCTGTGATGCTCTGTCTGTTTCTTCTGCTTTTCTGTTTCTGGCTCCTGAGTACCTGCAGTCGTGGAAGTTGGTTCTGTGGTGGGTGGAGCAGAGGTCGAGGGTTTTTCTGTTTGAGGAGGTGGTCGGACCACTTCTGGTTGTGAAGATGCTGGTGTTTGTGAAGGGTTTGGTTGTGAATCAGGGGGTGGTGGAGGTGGTGGTGATGATGGTGGTGGAGGTGGGGATGGAGGATTTGATAATGCTGGTGGTGATGGAGTAGGGTATGGACAGGGGTCCCAAGGTCTGCGGGAGTGTGTTGTGAGCTTTGGTCGGAAGAGATGTCCTCTTCCAGCATTGTAGTTGGGTCTTGGTAGTCTGTGGTAGTCTGTGCGTGTCCTATAATGTCACCTCCATCACGGATCCTTGTGAAGGTTGTTGTTTGTTGGCCATAGATCTTTTTGCTTGCTTTGAGAGGGGTTGTGGTCTTTATTGTCTGTGCTGTCTTGAACAGTGCAGGCAGCGTTGCAAAGAAGGCTTTAAGCTCAGCATCTGTGCTGGCCCTGGCTCTGAGTGCCTCCGGGATTGCTTGTTCATATACCTCCATTTGTTCTGCTGGTGCTTGTTCTTCGACTACAAGTGTCGGAGATGGAGGTGGGGGGGTCGACACAAGGTCAACGACATTTTCAGGGGTCGACTGTGTTTTGGATTTCTTGGGTCGACCCTCCGGAGCTCCTGCCTCCAGAAACCGTTGAAACTGGGTTTCAACAGATACTTTATTGGCACGAGCATCTTCAACAATGTCGACGGCTGCAGCTGCTAGGTCCTCGTCGTCGTCGGTCGAGTCAGCAAGGACAAGCTTACGCTTACCCTTTCCTTGTTGTCATTTCTGTTCCTTGATCTTCTTCCTGGAGACAACGATCTCTTTAGCCAACTTCTTGATGATGCTCCTGGACATAGCATATTCAGGGTTATCTTCCTCGACATCTCCTGTCGGTGTCTGAGCTGGGTCGACAGTTGCTGTAGCCGGAGGAGTCGTCTGTTGCACTGTCGGCTGTGTTTGTTCTATTGGTTGTTGTTGTTCTGTCAACTGAGGGTCGACTACCTTTGCAGTCGGAGGTTTCACAGTTAAGTGTACCCGACTAGTGGGCACAGTTGAGGTATCCTCCGACACAAACGTGCTGATGTACAAGTTCAGCTCGTAGTCCTCCTCCTTCTCCTGGTCTATTAGCGGTTCGACGATAGATAAGTTGACTTGTTTGGAAGACTCCAGAATTGGTACCTTTGTTCCTGCCTATCGGGTCAACTCTCTGAAAATCTGCTCAACCGTTGGGTAGTAGTCGAGGTCCTGTGCTTTGGGGTCCTGACCTCGCATGTACCATACTGCTGTATGGTCCAGTGCTAACTGTATGTGAGACTGAGCAGGGAGGTTTCATCGGATGTTCTGGGGCACCCTCCACCTCGTCGTCTGAACTTTTAACTGCTAAAACCAAGTGTCTAAAAAGATTTTTCCTTGGGTCAGCTCGTGCAGGGTTCCTTTTTGGGAAAAAGGTTTAAACCTGTGCATTTGGAATCTGGTCGGCTCCCGAAAGATTGGACTGCCTTCCGGAAAGATATGGTACATAACAATCCATATGATAAGGGACAGGAATTTGATAATACCTCCCATCTCGTGGCAGCGTTTGCAGATGGTTTTGAATAAGTCGGCGACATAGTCTCCCCAGTTGTAGATGCGTCCGTCGGTAGCAATGGTGTCGACGGCCTCGAGCATCTCCATTTTAAGGTCGCTGCTTCGACCTGCCAAGGTAAGGGTGATTGCTATGATTTTAGCCACAATCTATGGCGTGCGGGATTGGATTTGTCCAATCATTAAACCCTTGGAGTTCTTCCCTGACGTTGAGCCTGTTAGTATTTCGACCAGCCCTTCCTTGATGCCAATGGGGACAGGGCTGCCTTTGTTGGACAGACCTGTCAGTTTGGAGATAACCTCCCCGGTGATGTCTATTGGTTGGTCGAAGTAAAATCGGCTGTTGTGGTAACGACTGATAATAAACTTGACTGTTGCTTCCTTCGTCCCACAGAAGCTTGCCATGAGAGGTGCATTGGCATAGCCATAGATGGTGCTATATTGGATTTTCTTAGCAGCCTCAGTCATGCGTTTGTCTTTGAAGGCCCATTCTTGTATTTCTGTCCATAGTTTCTGGAATGGACCCTCCTGGACCTTGGCATTCTTGATATGCTTCAGTCTTTGGACCAAGGGTGTGTCTTCTGCCTACAACTCATTTGCCTTTGCTGCGGCTTGGGTGAGTTTGGGTGCCATGATGTCGGACTGGTCGGAATGGTAACAGGGTTCGTGAGTTCTGGTTGCGAATGCTCTGTGTATAAGGGGTTGTGTGAATGAACCTTCGGCAGTCCATTATTTATAGGCGTGGGTGTGGTGGAGTGTCGAACTGGTTGTATTAATGGAGGACTTGACAGTCCAACTGCAATACTTGAGTGCGATTTGGTGAATCTGGTTTGGCGCTCGAGGCCATTAATGTGTGATGGGACTCTCGAGGTCGACGGTTGGTGTCGGTGGTGAAAATGGTCGGCATGACTGGCGAAGAGGATGGTCAATGAAAATGATGTCGGTTGTCGAAGGGGTGAGTTGCTATCATGCTGGTTGTTTATGAGTGTATTGTTTTGATTTTTGGAATTTTTCTAACTTTTTATAGGTTTTGGGTGACAGTTACGGTCGTTATATGATTTTTTTTTTTTTCAGTTCCTGTACCGTTTAAGACGGGCTCCATTAACAAGATTCCAAAATACTAGGCCCTGCAATGTTTTTAGTCGAACTAAACCATTGGGGTGTATTTCTTCAACAACATAGGGTCCCATCCATTCTGTGTGCAGTTTCTTTGGTTTTCCTTTTACTCGACTATTATAGAGTAAAGCAAGGTCACCGACCGACAAGTTTTTGTTCTTGATGTTACGGTCGTGCCATGCTTTCTGCTATTGTTTTTGAATTTCCTGGTGTTGAATAGCCATAAGTCGATGTTCTTCCAGCTTACTGAGTTGGAGTAGTCGATCATTCCTTGCCTCTTCGACATCGATATGTAGTAGTTGAGCTACAATAGGTGTCTGTTGTCGAAAGTGTAAGGGGACAACTGCTTCTTGTCCATATACAAGTCGAAAGGGAGTTTGATCGGTCGACCACTTATACGCAGTCCTGTATGCCCATAAGACTGCAGGGATTTTCTCGTCCCAGTCGTATTTGTCGGTATTGCATATTTTTGTTAATCCTTTTGTCAATGTTTTGTTGAAAGCTTCAATCGCACCATTCGACTGAGGATGGTATGCTGTACTTCGATGGTGGTCGATGTGAAACTGGTCGGTCAGATTTTTGATGGTTTTGTTAATGAAATGTGATCCTTGGTCGCTGATCAGTGTGAGTGGACATCCAAATCGAGTAATGATGTTTTCATAGATGAACTTAGCAGCTACCTCACTTGAACATGTCTCGACAGGTTCAGCTTCTGCCCATTTAGTAACATATTCCACTGCAGTGATGATATATCTTGCACCTGATCGTCGAGCTGGGACAGGGAATGGTCCTATGAAATCTATAGCCCAAATTTCAAATGTGAGACTAGGGTTTACAGAGATCAGGGGCATTTCTATGCTCGGCAGTGGTCGACCAAGTCATTGGCATCTGTCACATCGACTAACAAAGTTTTTACAATCTCGGTGAAGTGTCGGCCACCATAATCCAGACTGTTGGATTTTCTTGGCAGTTGTGTCGGCCTGAAAATGTCCTCCTGCTGGTCCATAATGTGCTTCGTGCATAATTTTTTCTCATTCATGGTCGAGTACACATCTTCTAAGAACATCGTCTAATCCCATTTTGTATAGAAATCCATTGATGAGGCTGTAAGGGGCAGCCTTCATAGCTAGGATTTGCTTCTTCTTAGTGTTCAAGCCTTCTGGTGCCTGACCTGTCTCTAAGAACTGAGCAATCTCCTCCAGTTCTTCTGGTACTGCTTCTATACGAAATAGATGTGCGTCCGGCAAGTCGTCGTCGACTCTGGTCGGCTCCTCTCCTGTGTCGATACAGGATAGGTGGTCAGGCCCGACATTGAGCTTTCCTGGTCGGACCACTACTTCAAATTCAAACTCTTGAAAGAGAAGTAGCCATCGACAAATTATTCCATGATGAAGGGGTTTATTAACAAGATACTTCAAATCTTGATGGTCGGTGTAAAATATGAATGGATTGGCTAACAGGTAATGTCGATACTTTTGAAGGGAAAATACCATACCTAGGGCTTCCCTCTCGGTGGTCGAATAGTTTCTTTCAGCCTTATTTAATTTTCGACTGCTGTAAACTATAGGGTAATCCATCCCATCATCCCCTGGTTGAGTCAGGATTGCTCCAATTGCTATTCCTGATGCATCAATATGCACATGAAATTTGGTCGATCAGTTTGGAAATTTAAGTATGGGGGCTTCGACCAATTTTCTTTTCAGTTTGTCGAAGGAGATTTGGCATTCCTCTGTCCACTTAAATTTTTGATCTTCTTTTAGCAGCTCTTCCAGAGGGTAGGTCATGTCTGAGTAATGTCTGATAAACTTCCTATAATACCCTGTATGTCCCAATAACACCCGAACCTGTTTAGGGTTTATTGGAGGCTTCAAGTCGAGGATGATTTTAATTTTGGCAAAATCAACCTTAATTCCATCTTTGCAAACAACATGTCCTAGTAGTATCCCTATGGGGGTCATAAAGATACACTTCTTAATGTTTAAGGAGAGTTGGATCTATCGACATCTCTCCAGCATAAGTCGGAGCCATGTGCAGTGATCCTTTAGGGTGGAATAAATGGTCCAGTCGTCAAAGTAAACTGCCATGGTTTTATAGATGTATTCCTGGAAAGTTTTTACAATGATTCTGGAAAAGATTGCAGGTGCATTCTTTAGTCCAAAAGGCATAACCCTATAAGCAAAAGAACCAAATTCACAGACAAATGTAGTTTTATTCTGGTCTTCCTTTGCTATAGGGACTTGGTTATATCCTGAAAATCCATCTGTGAATGAGTAGCATTCATGGCCTGCCACTTCATTCAAGATTTCATCAGCATAAGGGGTTGGGAATGGATCTGTTAGTGTGACTTTATTAAGTTCTCTAAAGTCGACACAAATTATTAACCTAGTCGGATCTTGTTTCTTAGGCTGTACGACCATGGGGCTTACCCATTCCAACTAGTCGATGGGGTAAATGATCCCTGCTGCTAACATGTTGTCTATTTCCTTCTTAACTATCTCCTTATACTTATGAGCTAGTTTATATGGTTGTTTCTTAATAGGTCAGACATCAGGTTTAGTATCTATTTTCATTTCTCCCATTTCCTGTACTAACCCTTTTAAGTCTTTGTAGTCCCTTGCAAAGACATCCTGGAACTCTCTAAGTAAGTTGATGATTTCAGTGGTTTGGTGTTCATTCCAATAGTCACCAATCTTATCTATTTTTGGACGGTTGTCATTTGAAATGTCGACCTCCTTGGTTTTCACTTTTGCATCTAGCCACTCTGGAGCTTTAGCTTCATTGATCGGCTGACTTCCCTCTTTGAACTGTGAGAATGTAGCAGGAAAATTGGCTGCAGTCATTCTGTCAAGGTCGGGTTTACCTGTGGTCTCGACTTTCAAGATGGAATAGATAGGTTTGTTGGTTTCACTGTGGTCAAGGTTCCATCGGAAGCTCTTGCCTGTAGTGTGTTCATTTTCTAAGTGCAAGCGGGTCGACTGTGGTCTGGATGTAGTTTGTATAGTATTACGGTCCTTAACTTGTCGGTGGGTCTGGGAGGGTTGATTGATAGTCGGTTGGAGAAATTGTTTGATTTGTTGTGCTGTCTCAACCAATTTTTCGTTTTGAGGTATAAACTGGAAGTCTTTGATAAAGTTTTCTTTCAATTCCGTCCAAAAGAAGGTTTCTCCTCTAGCTTCCTCCATCTTATACCATTTGTTAGGTAAGTCGTCTAAGGTTGAAGGAAACAAATGGGGCCAAGCTCTCTCGTCTTTGTCACCAAGTCTTCTCCACTCCTTTTCACAAATCCAAATGTGTTCTTCTGGGTTTTGTCCTTGGGTGAAGATAGGGATTTGGGCTTCCTGTGTTAACTTTTTCCCTCCAAACCGTTCGACAAAGAAGGTTGAAGCAGTTGTCCAGGTCTGTAGTTTTGATTGATGGGTATCCCACCATCTAGCTGCTTGACCTGTAAATGTTTCTACTAAGCTTTGCAGTCGACCATGTTCTCCAATATTTTTAGAGACTTGTTCGACATGCATGACTAGGGATTCCCTCTCCTTATACCTAGGTAGTTGATTAGTGTTTAAGTTCGTGGGTTGTAAGGTAGGGTGTTCCCTGAGTTTCTTTTCAAAAATTTTAGGGATTATTGAGACAATGAAGCACTGTCGGGTGGGATTTTTCTGTACTGTTTGTATAGTCCAGCACCCTCTTGCTTGTGTTTCGTAGTTTTCTATCTCCCAGTCATAAAGTTCAGCATCTGAATTATACCCGAATGAGTCTAGGTTACCTAAGTAAAGCTCCCCCTGGGCATTGGGTTCAGTATAGTCGATATTGTTCTGGACTTGGTAAAGTTATCGGACATCGATTTCCTCATCGATCGGTTCAACCCAAGGTTGTCCTTGGGATGGATTAATAGGTACGACGACCTTTTGGCCATTTCCTTTGAGCTTAATACGTTCTTTGTCTAAAGAGATAGAGGCTTTCATCTTTCGACCCCAAGGTTGACCTACAAGGGCTGGGAAGGAGCTAGATCCTTCTTTAGGGTCAATAATTTTGAAATCAACCTTGGTTGATAGTCCTTTAATGGTCGTGTCTACATTTTTCCAAACCCCAATGGGTTCAATGAGACCTTGGTCGGCTAGTTTTAGATAAATGCCTGACTCATAGAGTCAAGGTCTTCCCATCTTTTCCCATGTATCCCGGGCCATGATATTTACCTGAGACCCGAAATCGAGCACCACTTGTCGGACATGGAAACCTTCGATTTCCAGGTCGACTAGAGGGTCGACATCGTTTTTGTCTTTTTGATTTAGGTTGCAAATGTTCTTAGTCTATTTTTCAGGGTTAGTACTTTTGATTTGATGCAATAAATCAATGAAGTGGGCTACGGATTCATCTGTTTGAATGAGATGGGTTAATTGCTGTGTCGTGCTAAGTCGACTGTGAATAATGTCTTCTTGCTGTGCAATGTTTTGAAATATGTGTGATGCCTCTTGATATGTGTGTTTTTGCTTTATAGGGTCTGGATAATTATTTGTGTCTTGTATTTTGCTAATTTGAGGGTTATCAGGCCCTGTTTTTATGCCTTGACGAGTGACAATATGCAGATTTTTAGTATGTACTACATCATGCTTTTGTACACAGGACAAGACATTAACATTATTTTTCATATTAATTTTTTCCAGCATAGTAGGACAATCCTCCAAGGAGTGATCGCCTACTCCACAATGCGTACAGAATTTCAGATCAGTTCTGTCCTTGTACAAATAGTCTGCACATATGTGCCCCTCTTTATATCTAATGAAGCACTGACTGGGTCAACGAGTGCGTATGTATCGATTCCCAATGAATCGACCTCTTCCAAACCCTTGTCATTGATTATCATACCGACGTTCATATCGTCGGCCGTTGGTTTGTTTCCCGTTCTAGTTATTTGTATTGTTTTGCTCATTGCTCTGTGCTACTGCATTCGTTTGGTAGACGGCCTGGTAGTTCTGTCTGTTTTTCAGGTTGAGCTGACAGTCGGCCGTGTTGTGGCTTTTTGTCTCGCGGATAGAACACCAGGAAGCCTTTCCATTCTTCATGTTGTATGGACAGTCGGCTGTAGAATGGTCTCCACGCTCCTGGAAAATGTCACAAAATGCGTTAGTCTGTATGAATCGGACGTCTTGTTAGCTGTACTAATGTCGACAAGTATCTTTGGAATGGCCAGCTGTCGAACAGTTGGTACACCAGATTTCTTGATTTTTCAGGGTCAACTCTTTTAAGGACTTCTGGACATTCTCTAGCTGTTCCTCCAGATGGTGGTCTATCGGATATGCAGGGATATCTTCGTCCATCTCGACCTGCAGAGCTTTTGTCAGTGCGTCTTCATATGTCTTGAAAGTTTCCATACTGATATGTCGATGAAATTTATGTGATAGACCTGCAAGGAATCATTGAATTAGTAATTGTTCATCAATAACATAGTCTAGTTGGCTCAATAGATCCTTCGAGCATTTGTCATAGTCGCGGACTGTTTCTCCTGGCTTCTGTTGGGTTGTCTTCAGCTTTTTGGCTGCTAGGTGCTTAGCATCTGGGGTTTTGAAAAAGGACAAGAATTGCACTTTTATCTCTGCTTTCGTCGCTTTGGGATTCCTTTCTGTGAATGTCATAAACCATGTCAAGGCTCGTTTGCGTAGGGCCCCTGCGAACTGTGCCATCTGTCGTTCTTCATCTGTGACCTGGTTTGCTTCCCAGGTCGACTCACAGACGAACCAATGTCATCTAGGGTCTTCATCCCCCTCGTAGAGAGGAATGTGAGCAGTGTTGTGACCCATGTCTGAATCACTATCACTACTCTGAGAGGTTGGCGGTGTTGGAGGTGTGGGTGGTGGTGAAAGTGGTGGGGTTGATGATATAGTCGACCCTGCGGAGTTTTGGTCGACAGAACTTGTGGTTTCGTCGGTGGTCATTTCTTTGGCGCCGTATAATGGATTGTTGTGGATTTGTACTGTCGATGTTCCACTGTCACTATTACTCTGTGTGCGCAGGTCGTCTTCGTTGAGTTCTTCTAGAGTTGTATGTGGCAGGGGGGGTGCTCCTTCATGTGTCGGTAGGAGCAAGTGGATACTCCGAAAGGAGGGTGCCGTTTGAAAGGTCACCCAGTTCCCTTCGACCGGTCGGCGTATGACAAGATGTCGTCCCGGGTAGGGTTCGTCACCTAGTCGACTCCAGATAGTGATGTCACCAGCTCTCAATCGGAGGTCGTCTTCAACAATAGTCTGTATTATGGTATGTGGATTGACTGGGGACAGGGTTACTTCATCGGGAACCGTTATTTGGAGAGCTTCTTGCTACTCTATCCACACTTCTTCATCCTTCGGGGCCGTCTCTTCCTCTACGCCCTCTTCATGTCGGTCATGACCCGACTCTGGAGAAATCTCATCACGGTCGCTCTTCCTAGGGTTTTGTTCTCTACGCAGCTCTTCGGCTCGTTCACGTCTGACTTCCCTTCTCTGCTGTCATTTGTCCCTCTCGATTCTCTTAATGTCCGACATACTTTCATACAATACTATTCCTTCGGTTCCTCTTCAGTCGACTTTTCATTACTGGTTTACTTCTGGTCGACTGGTATCCACTATGCTCCCTCTCCGACACACGACCAGCTACCCCCCCATGGCCTACCCGATGCTTTTTAGAAAGCTCGGATAATGTTGTCTATTTGCTCAGGAAGTATTCCCACTCCCTTTCAGCGATAAATTTCTCCCACTTCTTTTGTTTCTCCGCCCAGTTAGTGTTTGATGGCGGTTTGCACAATGGTGATCGAGGTTCGACGATATGGCCTGCTCCTTTCTCTATCAAGAACTTGAACAGCAGGGTCGGTAAGGAGCACAGAAACTGGTCAGTGAAATCTGTGTAGAATTTAGCTTTTACAGTTTCCACAGAGGTTCGGTCTTCGATTGCTTGCTCCTCACAGAAGTCGTCGGCGATATTTTCACACCACTCCGACAGATTTGTTCTACCCCCTCGAATAAGTTTCTCGAGCAATTGTTCTTCTTTAGTTTTGTCAGTCTTTCTCATCCAGAAGTTGCTTCAGTAGTTGTGGCATGGATTCAACAAACTTCTCGTGTGTCTCGGTGAAAAATTTGGCTTTGGCTTCTGCGACAGTTAGTCTGTTCCTACGTGCATAATTTTGTAAGTAATTGGCAATTTTACGCTCCCACCAGTCCTTGATCTCCTGCTCTGGTATCATATGTGAGCATTGATTCTAGACATGTACTACCGGCAACGGAACCAATGTTGCAATCTCACAGATCACATAAGGTTACCAATAATACATACTAAAACATACATAAATATAAACAGATACAAGAGACAAGAACAGATAGGATAGAACAGAATATCTTATTATTATGAGTTCATACAAAGCACAGAACTGAACTGACTTCTTGTGTGGCTCAACAGCCTAATATATACAGATTAGAAACAATTACAAAAATAACTACCTGTCGGTTCGGTGAACCGACACGACTGTTAGTTAGCCGACTTAATTAACTGGTTTAGTCGGCCGACCGACTAGTCGGACCATCGACTTAGTCGACTGATCAACTAAGTCGGTCTTCGTTCAAGTCGACTTATGTCGACTTGCTCCTTCTACAGAGCTTTATCTTCACTTCCCATATTTTCTTCTCGAGCTGATTTCTGAGCTTATTTTTGAGAGCATTCTTCCCATAGTCTGCTGAACTTGACTAGCTTCTTCCTAGCACAGATCCCTTGAATGAAAGAGTCCCATGCCCTAGGTAGACCATTCAAGGTGGTCATCACAATTTCTTCATTTTCCCATTCTTCATCTACTGCTTCCAATTGTTCCTTGATCTGAGATACCCTTGTAAAGTAAGACTAGATGGACTCTGCATTCTGGATCTTTACATTCTTCAATTGGTTTCTCAGATTCATCTTCCTGTTTATGTTCTTCTCTTCAAACAATTTGGTTAGGGCATCAAACATAGCTTTAGGTGTCTTTAGGGAGGACACTTGTGGTATGAGGTGATCCTTGATTGAATCAGTAATAATCCTCTTAGCCATAACCAACTTCTTCTTGTGTAAGGCCTTAGCCTCATCTCCCTCTGGAACTGGAACCTCCTCATTGATATAGGAGTCCAACTCATTTTCTTCCAGGACCACGGAGATCCTATACTTCCAGGCTTGGAAGTTACTAGCTCCCACAAGCTTTTCATCAAGATTGGTATGATGAGACATCTTAACTGAGAACCTCAAATGGAAATACAAAGGATTTAGATCTTACCAGGTTAAGATGTTGTATTTGGATTTGGAGCTGGATTTCTGCAGTGCTAGTTCAGGAGCATATTAGGGTTTGGGTTTCCCAGAGTTCTGTCCAACCAAATGCTCTGATATTGATATCTAAACTTCTATTTTGAGGAGGAGATCAATCCAGACCTGGGCTCACTCAAAAATTCCACTTCTGTGGAAAGCCCTAATTTTTGGTAGTAGCATCGGGTCCAAAACTGAAAAAGCTCAGAATTAGATTCTACTTTGATAGAAAGATGTACCCTAGGGAGGAGAGTCAGCCTAACCTTCTTTTGCTGAAAATATATGGAGAGAGATCTAAAAAGTAGGAAGCCCTAGTTCCCGCAGCTGCACAGTGTCTTCTTCTCAGGTTAGCTCTGATACCATGTTAGATTTTTATCATTTAAGCTAGCATTATATTAGGATCTTTAACTGAGAGAATAACAAGCACATCAATCAAACACAAGAGACAATGAACACAATTTTTTTCCTTAGGGAAACCATAAATGGAGAAAACCCCGCAACTTCCTCAGAGATAGAACCAGCACCAAAAGTAAAACCCCAAAATAGTAAGATGATTTCTTGACAGCAGTAGCCTCATTCTTTCTATCCCCAACAATTTATTCTTCCTCAGCTATGTGCTACAACTGAGTGTGAGTGAGTGTGTGATAAATAGAGAGGCTCACTCTCTATTTATACTAATTCCCAACTTGAAAATAAATCACTAGGGCTGACTTCTCTAGGAGATTCTAATAACCCTAGGGCCCCGGAACTGCGGGGACTTTAACCCTTGAACAATAGGAGGGTTACCCACAATGACTTGACATGACATGTTTACATTATTGAATCTCCCTATATGAACATCGGGGCATGACATGACTCAAATACATTATAGACACTTCCCAGAATAAACATCGGGGTACAAGACATAGGATATACAAGTGAATACATTATGAAGTTACAAATACATCAACATTTGACATTTATATCGATAAGCTAGAAGGTTGTTTAAAGGAACTAGGTTGTGTTGGCACGATCTTAGTTGGAATAGTCATCATCCTTTTTCTCTATGATGACGATATTGTTCTTTTGGCAAGGTGTCCATCTGATATTGATATGAAACTCAGACTTTTTAAGGATTTTTTCTCTACCATGGGTATGAATGGTAACATTGTCAAAACAAAAGTTATGATTATCAAATCCAAGAAGGACACTTACGATAATTTTGTGTATGACAAGAGCAACTTGGAGGAAGTGTCTTCTTACAAATACCTAGGAATTGATATTCATCACAAGCTCAAGTAGAACTATAGCATTGAGAAAATTATTAATGGAGGGTGAAAATATTATTTTTGTCTTGAAAATAATTGTACATAAGAAAACCCTGTGATGTGGGATAAAAATAAGCTCCTTTTTGAAACTTTAGTCACTCATGTAACCTTGTATGAATGTGAGGTTTGGAGTTGCAGCATCTCTAGAGAATCTTGGAGAAATATTGAGAAAATCCAGAATCGTTTTACAATGTATAACCTCAAAATTAAAAGAAATACACCATATCCTATTATCCTTATAGAAGTAGGTCTTTCCCCTATTGAGAGCCTAGCTATGACTAGGCTCCTGTTGTACAAGCACAAAATCAATATCATGGGAAACCATAGAATTCCTAAGCTAGCTTTAAATTCCAGCCAAAACCACCTAAGGCTCAAGTGAGGTTCGTATAAATATACCAGGGTCTGGTTAAACCATTGGGAGATCGACGAAAATGTTGAATTGCAAAATATTAATAAGATTAAAAATATTGTTACTTCTAAGTTTAAAGAGAAAATATAGTGTGAGAAAGATTTAGAGGATAAAATAAAATAAAGATATTATAAGGAGGTTATCAACCCTACTGTAGAAGATCAAAAGTATCTCTCTGTTTTAACTAGTTCAAATAAAAAAATTTATATAGCCAAGATAAGAACGAACTCTCGCTAGCTCCATAGTGAAACAGGTCATCGGGAAGTTCCTAAAACACCATGGGTGGAAAGGAGCTACCATCTCTGTGAGAATATGAACATTGAGGATGAAAATCACTTCCTCTTAGAGTTCCATGTGTACACCCACATTAGATCTCAGTTTCATAATCTTTGTTGCAATACCGACCTTCCTAGCCTTTTAACATGCCAAAATTGTAGTGAGCTTGGGACGCTTCTCCCTAAGCTCTTTGAGCATATGAATACAATTTAAAAAAAAAATAACTCATTTCTTTAGGTTCAATAGACCAAATTTTTGTCCCAATGGACATTAACCATCATCATCATCATCATATTTCTCATGTAATGTGATTTAATACTTTATTTAAATAAAACAATTATTATATCATTTAAAATTATTAATTTATTAGTCATTACTCAATCTTTATATAAAAATATATATAATAAATAAAATAATCATTTAAAATGATTTTATAACAAGAATTATCCCTAATGGGGGTTCGTAGGTTTTGACGTGGTTACAGCAGGGTGCGTAGGAAGGCTGGGGAAATCCGCGCTTGGCCCAGGCGGGGTGGGGGCAGTGAACCCCCCAATCTGGTATGGTGGTAGCTCCAACAAGGAACCGAGGGACATCTGGGAACAATGGGAGCAAGGAGCGGATAGGTGAAGGGAGCATAATTGGGGTGAGAGGATGTATCTCGAGGGCCCAATCGAATTTGGCGATCCAAATCCAGTCAGAATAAATTCGGGAGAAAATAGAGATGTGGAAGGAGAAGGCCCTAATTGGGAAATTTGTAGGGATCTGGCCGAGGGAGAAAGATCTGGTTCACTGGATTCATAGAACTTGGAGCCCAAAGGGGCATTATGACTTGCAGTTGGGAGCCAAAGGTTTTTTCACCATCATCTTCTTCAATTAGGAGGATCGTGATAGGATCCTGGAGGGGGGGGCATATTTATTCTTCTTAGCTGGGCTCTATCTTCATCCATGGAAGAGTGATTTAACCTCGACTCAGAGGATATGACAGTAGCCCCAGTTTGGATCCTCCTGGTTGGGCTTCCTAGGGAATACTGGGATATGGAAATTCTACAGGATATCAAGAACTCTATAGGGGAATTTGTGAAATTTGGTGAGCAAACCCGTCTCCAGAGGTATACAACCTTTGCCTAGATCTGTGTGTATATGGATCTCTCAAAGGACCTCCCTGAAGCTATCAGTCTGAACTGGGATGACGAGGAATGGATAGAGCAAATTGACTATGAGTAGTTTCCCTTCCAATGCAGGATCTGCCATGAGTATGGCCACTTGAGGAGAAAATTCCCTAGAGGGGATCATGCAAAGGCTGCACCGGTTGAGGAAGATGTCCCAAGGAGTGAGGGCTTCACTCAAGTCAAAATCAGATAGAGGGGCAGAAGCAATGGAGGGAAGAAACTGTGCAAGGACGGACCCAAAAAACTCGGGGGAGTGCCAAACCCTTTCCAGGTCTTGGAGGAAGTAGCAGAGGAACAAATGCACAAGGGGGAAGTGACAGGAAAAACCTAGGAGACCGAGATGCAGAAGGTGGTATACACAAGCAACGACGATAGCCAACTGGACTCCATGGAAGCAGATGAAGCCGAGGATATGGACTTAGGGGATCTGGATCTAGCTACCCTGGAAGCAGAATGCAAAAAAGCTGGTTCAGGATATGTCCCCAGAGAGCAGATCGAGCTCTTACAACAAGCAATTATTTGATCTAAAGCTCACAAGGATCTGGGGATAAGCATGGAGGGGCAGAATGGCAGCAAGATGAAAACACCGAAAGAATATCAAAAGAGAGGGAGGAAATCAAACAAGCAGAGGATAGCATAAATAGGAGTCAAGTTGATTGAATCAGGCCAGTATCCCACGATCAAGGCGACCTTCTCTGAAGTAAGTAAGGTTTCCCAATGAAGATAGTGACCTAGAATATTAGGGGGTACAATCACCCAAGGAAAATTCGAACCCTATCAAGGAAGATTAGGTAGGAAAAACCAGATGTCCTCTTTTTACAAGAGACCAAATGTAGTTTTGAGACAATGCAACAAATCGGGCAGAATATTTGGAAAGGCAGCAAGGCAATGGCTATAGATGCAGATGTTATGAAAGGAGGGGTAGTCATCTTATGGCAAGCCCGAGAGGTGGACCTCATGGGATGGCGAACGGGTCACTTCTCCCTAGCGGCCAACTTCCAAATCCTGGGTACAGAGATCAGAGGGACAATCGTGAACATCTACAGGCTGAGTGCCTTCTCGCATAAGCAAGAGTTTGTTAACCATCTAATATGGCTCTGCATAATGGGAAACTCTCACCAACAGTACCCTCGTAGATCTGGAAATAGGGAATGGGTGGTTCACATGGAACAATAGGAGGGGCGGATATCACTTGGTGGTCTCAAGACTAGATCACTTCTCGGTGATAGAGAGTATGGTGAGGGGGGTAGGAGAGATTAGGGAAAATGTGATCCCTGCAGCTGGCTCTGATCATTGGCCCGTGTGTCTAAGATGGGAAGGGGTGGTTGAGTAGTTGCCAAAACCTTTTCACTTTGAGCAGTTCTGGCTAGAGCATAAATAGTTTAAATTTTTAGTTGAGCAGTGGTGGCTAGAGATAAATGAATTAGGGGGGACAAGGATGTACAACTTTCAACAGAAGCTTAAAGTTTTGAAGGCTAAAATCCGTACCTAGAACAGGGAAGACTTTGCAAACATATTTGAGGACAAGAAAAGGATTGCTCAGTAATTGACTGCCATCTAGCAAAGAGGAATGGAATTTGGGTGGGACCAAGAACTGAAAGAAAAGGAGAAAGGCCTTCGAGCCGAGCTGGAAGCCAGAGAAAGATAGGAGGAAGTCTTTTGGAAACAGAAGTCTCGTGTGAAATGGATGTGGGAAGGAGACAAGAATACCAAATTCTTCCACAATGCTATGGTGAGAAATCGGTTGGTGTCAAAGATTTATAACCTTAAACTCCCCAACGGGACCCAGGTGGGGACCAGGGTTGAGGTAGAAGAAGGCCTAGTCAACCATTTCAAGGAAATCATGACAGAGGACAACAATGAGAGAGGCCAGGATATTAATAGAATCACATCCTTGATTCCTAGAACTGTAGCAAGGGAGGATAATGAGAACCTCACTAAACCTATTACACTTCAGGAGGTTGAGGGGGTCATGCAGCGGATGGATCAAGGGAAATCCCCCGGTCCAAATGGATTCATAGCCAACTTTTTCCATCACTTTTGGGACATGATAAAATAGGAGGTCTGGGCCATAGATGAGGAATCCAGGACTAGCAGAGGGGTGTTCAAAGCCTTCAATGCAATGTTTCTTGCTCTTATCCCAAAGAGTGAGGGGGGTGATACTCCTAGTAATTTTAGGCCTATAGCTCTCTATAATGTGATATACAAAATAATTTCTAAGGTCATAGCAAATAGACTGAAACCCATCCTCCTAGGGATCATCATCCCAGAGCAATCGGGATTTATAGAAGGGAGGCAAATTCTGGATGGTATTATTACGATCCAGGAAGCCATTCACTCACTCAAATGCACTAGAAGCCGAGGCATGCTCATCAAGCTTGACATCACCAAGGCCTATGACAAGCTCAGCTACGAGTACCTAGAGAAAATGCTTCAGGATTTTGGGTTCGATCAAGACTCGGTGGTCTGGGTCATGGGGCTAGTGTCATGTCCTTTTTTCTCAATCATCTTGAATGGATCCCCGACTAGGATTTTTTCACCATCCAGGGGGATCAGAAAAGGAGACCCCCTTTCTTCGTTCCTCTTCATTCTGGCTGTAGAAGGGCTTAGCAGACTCATAAAAGCTCAGGTAGGTCAAGGGAGGATAAGAGGTCTATCTTTTCATGAAGGCATGGATAAACAAACTCACCAGCAATTTGTGGATGACACAATGCTAATGGGGCACCCTTCAGTCCAAGAGGTGAGAGCCTTCAAAACTAGTCTAGTGACCTTTGCCAAGGCTTCAGGGCTTGAGGTTAATACGAAGAAATCCCAAATTTTCTTCTTCAATTCTCCGCTCATAACCCAGAGGAACATTGGAAGGATTTTGGGATTCCAGAAGGGGAGGTTTCCAACTAATTATCTTGGGGTTCCATTGAGCCAAAAACTAATTACGTAGGCCTCCTGGCAGGATTTGATAGACAAGGTGAAGGCTAGAGTGATGAGCTGGGCTATCAAACCTCTCAATCTCCCTGGAGACTAGTGATGGTAAAATCCATCATTCAAGCCATGCCCATGTATCTTCTATCAGTTTTGTCGGCCCCAAATTCAGTACCAAAGGAAATTAGAAGCCTCCAATGAAACTTCCTTTAGGCTGGGAGAGAAAGTAAAGCTAAATTTGCCCTAGTTAGCTGGGAGAAGGTGAGCATGCCGAAGAAGAATGGGGGCCTTGGTCTCCGAGATCCTGAAGTGGTGGGGGAGGTGCAGGGAGCCAAGATATAGTGGTGATGGTGCAATTACAAGTAGGAGCCTTAGGCCAAGATATGGCACATTAAGTATGTGAGGGGATGGTCATCCTCTCAGTTGGTTTGCTTCAGCGGGGAACCCCTGGGATCCCATATTTGGCAAAATGTGAGGGAAGGGTGAAGACTGATCCAGGAGCATAGCTTCTGGGAAATTCAGGATGGAAGCTTGGCAAACTTTTGGGATGACTCGTGGAACCAACACCCCAAGCTAGGGGAGGACCCGAAGTGGCAGCATATCAGGTTGAAATGCTTGGAAGAAGGTCGAGAAAAGGTAAATCAGTTCTGGGAAGGAAATGCTTAGGGTGATAGGCGCAAATGGACGCTGTCGATTAGACCATCTAACCAAATTTTGGAAGCCGACATCAGAGTCCTAGGGGAGGAGCTTAACACTCGATATGTCTGAATCAAGGATGGGGCTGACAGACTCAGATGGGGTTATTCTTAGAAGGGGATGTTTAGCATAAAGGAGGCTTAAAACATTAAAATAAGGGGACAAACGGAGGAAGATGAGATCTAGGGGAAGGTATGGACCTCTAACCTTTGGCCAAAGGTTGCCATCTTTTGCTAGCTGGTGGTTAGAGGGTGAATTTTGATGGGGGAAAACTTGCGGCGTAGAGGGATCTAGGGGCCATCCTAGTGTGTCCTATGTGCTAATCAGGAGGAGAGTATGGGCCATCTCCTGTATGCATGCCCTTTCGCATTGGAATTGTGGGATAAAGGAACACAAGACTTTAGGAGAAGTAATATGTGTAGAGGGAACCCGGCTCAATCCTTAAGGGACTAGAATCTCAAGCCCTTCAAGAACAACATATTATGCTTTTTGTGGAAATCCTTCCCGGGTACGGTTATCTGGGTGATATGGAAAGAGCAGAACAACATGATTTTTAGGGGAAAAGGGCAGTCTCAGGAGAAATCTTGGAAAATCATAACTCCCAACCTAATGGAGATAGTCTGTAGCATGCAGTGGAGTGATGAAGATAAAGATTTCGCAGGGACGAAAAAAATAATAGCAGAAGTCCGAGGCCTGGATAAGGGAGTCATCAGTGAATTTCACCAAAAACCCACAGTCTGTAGAGTGGAGAGATTGATATCATGGTTCCCCCCCTTGTGTTAGGTGTTTAAGGTAAATTTTGATGGCGCTACCAAAGGAAACCCAGGGGAGGCGGGATATGGAGGGGTCTATCGAAACGATAATGGAGAAATATTACAAGTCTTCTATGGCAATTTAGGGCACGATACCAATAATTTTGCGGAGGTGGAAGGGATGATCCAGGGTGTCCAAATCACTATCAGGAATGGGTGGCTATCAGCGATAGTCGAAGGGGACTCCCAGATCCTTGTCCACATGGATCAATAGATGGAAAATGGAAAGTCAGTAGAAAAGGTGGCATCCAGCTGGTGTCTTGTGGGGAGACTGGAAGACCTTCGATCGTTGATCGTGATGTACTCGGCTCTATCCTTTCACCACGTCAGGAGAGAGGCTAACCGGGTGGTAGACTTAATGGCTAACGTCAGGGTCTCTGACATCAGGGCCAGTTAGAGGGGATGGCTTGATGAATTCGAGGAAGAGCAATGGATGCCCAACTGCCGTCAACTCACAGCTCATGATGGGGGTGACAGGGGGTAGATGATAGGATGTATGACCAAGGAACATAGCAGGGACAGGATGTCACAAGGTCCTCCCATCCATCATCTTCATTGGTGTGTGCTCCGCAGGTGGTCTCAGATCAAGGAAATCCAAGCGTATCCTTATTACATTAAGAGAAGGTATGAAGGAGATATGGAGAGGAACAGAATTACAGGATCCACATGGACAGGTGATGTAGTTGTGATGAAGACTCTAATGCGGAAACCCATGCGAGGTGCGGGGATTAAAGGAGGCTGGATTTGGGTCATCATTGCCCAAGATGGAACCATTAATCCATTAATGGGAGGCTTGATTATTTATTCGATGAAGGTGGTCGAGGCAACTTCATGTGATCAGGGTAGAGCTCAAGCTAGAGTGCTAATTTTAGACAGGGATTTGAGGAGAGGTGGAGGAATGACTATTAGAGAGGAGAGAAAAGTAGAGTAGGGTAAAATGGCCTTGCCTCGTGGAGGTCTAGAAAAACCAGGGGACAGCGCGGGTGCGACAGGTAATCGGGGCAAAGGACAAGACTGTAGTTTGAAGGGGAAGAGGGCAGTGACCAGGGTCCAATTGGAGGCTCAGGCAGTGGCAAAGGATTTTAAAGACCAAATCCCGCTCATCTCCAGAATTGCAAGGGAGAATGTGGAAAAGGCCCTCTAGGATCAGGTCAAGGCTATGCCAATTGAGGAGGTTCGTGAGGAGGTGGACAGGTGGGTCTCTGATCCAGGTTCCACGTCAGGGCGTGCGTCAGCCCATGATCATCTAGTGATGAGCTATTGGGTCCTTATGAACCTAGTTACTCAGGCGAACCTTAGGTCTGTGGCCAAAATAGAGTAGAAGATGACGGAGATGCTGGCGAAGAAGGAGGGTGACGAGGAGCTGGTGAAAGCGTGGAAGGAGAATAACAAAGAATGCAAGAAGATCCTCAATAAGGTGGAAGCTCTCAGCACGGATCGCTGCCTCATACAATGAAAGGTGGACCAAATAGCGTCCTGCTTGGGGATTTCTTTATACTATCCAGGGATGGAGCAGCTCACGACGGGAGGGAATGGGAGGTGCGCTAGTGGGAGCAATGTTGGTGCTAATCCACTGGAGCATAGTGTAGAGGTGGCTCGGAGCGGATGCTGTCAATCTGGGGGCCTTGTTCCAGATCCCTCGGTGCTCCCCTGAGGCCTATTGATGTCTTTATTTTTGTGGTCTATTTATGATTAAGGTGGTAGCGAAGCCGTCCTATAGGTTGTTTTAGGTGGTGTTTATTTTATGTTTTCAATTAGTAGGAAGCTAGACACTGTAAGAATATCAGGGATTGAGATCTCCATAGTGGGAAATCTCCCTGATTTTGGGTGGGGGAACTTATGGAAGTCTGAATGTAATTGGGATGGGTAAGGTCTGGTGCGGGTCGTCTAGGACCTGCCGTTTTGGTGGTCTTCATGTAAGCAATTTTTAAGCAGAAATATAACTTTTATTTACAAAACAAAATAATAATCACTTAACATAAATATGGAAATATTGAAATCATTTAAAAAAAATATAACATATTTAGTATATTATATCCTAAATGTGTGTTGAGAATATATTATATCGGGTCTCCAATGATGCTCTTCTCCTCTCGGCCATTAATGGGTACTTTTCCTTTCGGGTATGTGGGAACTTGGGAACTTGGGGGCCATATAACTTGAATCATAAGAATCCAACTTCTTTCTTTTTAATAGTGATGTTGAATTTTAAATATTGTTTCATAGGGTGCAATAAAATGCCGAAGGAAAAATTGAATTGAAGAGTAATATATTTTCTTAGAATAGGTGCATAGCTCACAAAAAAAAACCTAAGGAATACATTCTTATGAAAATAAATATCTTGGTAAACTACAAACCAACCTAGAAGTGTTTTTACAATTGTGAGAGGAAATATTTTGTTTTGAAAAAAGTAGCACATTTGACATTAAATATTAATTGTTTTTAAGAATTTATATTGATATAAGTTAGTAACAATGTTTCTTGATGTTTGACGTTGTAAAAAAGGTTGTGTTAAAATGCAACTTTTATTATAGAGGAGGAATGAACATGTTTGGACAATAAATTTGGATTAAGAGCTACTAATAATAATTTAATAAATATTTATTACCTCTAATTGAAAAAATGTTTGTTTCGATCACTATATTAAATGATATATCACCATGACTAGTGTTAGAGAAACACAAAATAAATGTTAAATTTCAACAAGCTCACAAATGAAACTGTATAATAATTTATGTGATGTGAAGATAAAGGTGTTCTCAACACTACTTGGTAATAAACATTAAATTTCAACACTTTTGATACAATACAACACTTTCTAACTTACTGCATGGTAACATTACTTAAAAATACTAGTCCCAAAAACACAAGAAGCAAATGTTTCAAGAATTTGAATTTTCCAATATTGAAGTCCATAGCCCGCATGTTCTCATTCCCACTAATATGAGCATCCCTAAAAAGATATTTATTTTTTTTCCTATGTGTTTTTGAATCATTGTACAAATTTCCAAACTCAAATCTCCAATCAAGAGAATGCATATTAACACATAATAACACATCCATTCAAACTCAAATGGGTGAGATGTGGACAATTGATATTTTCTTGATATAGAACACCACATCCTTTTAGCTCCAATGTTGTTAGTTTAGGATATATAATCTAAATTTAAGTCAAATGAAGATATATTTATAGGTTATGTGAGCAAATCCCAAAAGGGGAAAAGTAGGCTCTCTTCATGTGTTCAAATTCATCTAAATAGACTTTCAACAGGCTTGGGCATTCTAGCTAATGGTTAGTCACTACAGTGCAACCAATAAAGGATAGAATATGCAATGACATGCTATGTAAGTTCACATTTGAGAGGCTCTCAAAGGCTACAAGATTAAGGGTGTTGACCATCAGACAAATGCCACCGACATTGAAAACCTAACAAATTATGTTAATCAATTATTCAAAATCTATGAAATCAACATTAGACAAATAAAGGAATTGTGACATTAAGGACTTAGATTTCATGGACCAAAATCATGACCAATACAATAGTGCGAGAAGAGAAGGGGCATATGTTCCTCAAAACCAACAAACGTTTAAAATACCAAACTACTGATTCATACAATAATACTCACTTAAAAGTTGTCTACAAACTTTGGTCTCTAACATTTGAAATTCAAATATACTCATACAAAGAGTGGTGGTGCTCAGTTATATAAAGTTTTAAATTTTAAGCTTATCCAATTTTGCTCAAAACATCAACATTAATCACATCAAGTCTTCATTTGCATGTCTACTCCTTTTTGTTACAATTTTGTCAAATATCCACAAAAAGGTTCAATGTCCTTTGTTTAAGACATTATAGCAAATATATTATTTCAGGGAAGGAATGGATGGAAAGACTATAAAATCCCATGCTTAAATTAGAAGACATGTTTTTTGAGCAACAATTCAATGTTTACTAACTAAATGATACATTTCCCATGAATCTAATGGTGTATGCTTTGATAGCGATGTTATCACTTGAAACCATCTTGTACCAAGGTAATTGGAAATAGTACATTATCACAATGTGTTCTTTCACTGTACTTGCTTTATTGCTTACTAACCAAGGGGAATCCCTACATGAATATAGGAGTCAAATCATGATGCAACTAACAATAAGTAACAATCAAATAAAAATTGTAGCTTGCTTCCATTACAATTTTGTGCACAATATGGAAAAACGATAAGCGAAAAATGATATGTGAAATGGAAAAATGCACAAAAAAGAATGCAATGTTTGTTTATGACTGAAAGGACAAAACCTAGTGAAATTATGTTATGAAAAAGACGGCGATAAAGAGACAAAATAGAATTTACGACATTTTGTAAATTATTGTTTAGAGGCTAAAAATCAGGGATAATTTTCGGGGCGAATTTTAGCCCAGTGGGCTATTTTTCCATGTTTTTCCCCAAAAAAATATTCGCCATTTTGCATTTTTTGAAGCCCTGTTTCGCTCAATTTTGATGGGGTAAAAAATTTTCACCCTAAAAATTGCCAAATTATTATATAAACAATATAAAATCCTTGGAAATTAAAATATTTTTTGAAAAATATCACCAATAATTTTATAGTTAGCGTTTTAAGAATTGGTAATATTCGCTAGCATTTATACACTTTTAAATAAGTATGGCTCCTTAAAATTAGGCCTGCTAAAAATGGCATCAAAACCTATGCAAAAAATAATATGAAGTTTGGCGTGCAACCTAATGGAACTAAAATGATGAAAACAATTGTTTTAATGCAAAAATAGAAAATACAAGAAATTGTCATGATTGTTTTTATGAAATTAAAGATTGTTTTGTATGTATTTATGAGAATTTTTAAATGATGTTTAGGTGCATAGAAAGTGAGAAATGAATATAGTTTAGTTTTTCTCTACTTTTGCGATAAAAATGAAATTACAACAGCGTAATCTCACTTAATTATATCTAATGTGGAATTAAAATGACCTAGATTCCTACTTGGATTTGCCTAAGATGCATGTTATCCAATGTTTTGGTTGTGAAATTGTTCATTATAAATGAGAAACCAAGATAATGCAACTAACTAAATGAGATCCTTGAAATGGTGTCAAAGAGATGAGAATAGGATAAAGTGAATAGATTAGAAGATAATATGAGGCCTATTCACTAAAACATTGTCAATATTAAGATGAGAAAGCATGAAATAATAAGAAAATAGAAGTTTCACACACAAAGAACATGTAGTAGTCGCCAAGAAAATTGTGTATTTATTATCAAAAGTTATAGAAAGAAAAAAGTTCTAACAAGTTTGGAAAGCAATATTGGGAGATACAAATGAACTCCACTAAATGGGACAGTTCTATTCACAATACAACAGAACCAATCAACATCATATATACTCCATGCTAGCAATCGACCTCAATATATCGAAGAAGAAGAATAAAATGAGAAGGGGAAAAAGAAAGCATGGGTTTAATTGCTCAATAGCTCACACAATGAAGTGAATTGTCTCTTCCTTTGATTCATTCAATGTATATAGGAATAATGAGAAAAGAACATGGGAGAGAAAATATAAGAATAATCATTTCCAAGTATAGTGAACATTTTCGTCAATGATAGTTTCATGCAATAATAACTTTGCAAAATATCTACCATAGAATGGACCAAACTTGTTTGAAAAACTTTGTGTCAAGTTGCTTGCAATAATAGCTTTGGAAAATACCTACCATAGAATGGATCGAACCTCTTTGAAAACCTTGGTGTCAAGTTGCATACAATAATAAATTTGGAAAATATCTACCATAGAATGGATCCAACCTCTTTGAAAACCTTGGTGTAAGGACAATAAATATGTGGCTCAAAATAGCCTAGGATAGGTTGAATTTCCAAGAGAGGATAAACTCTAGGAATAACAAAAATTAGTGGCATAGGTAAGTCTTCTAAGAATAAACGATGAGATAATGTTAGAACCACCTATTTAGGAATGAGAAATAACATAATGGATAAGTTTATATTTAGGAAAACAAAGTGGATATATGCTAATTTCTCAGAAAATATAAGATATAAAAATAGAAATCCTTATCTCAAGTAAAACGAACTCTCTCAAGTACAAATAGCAAGGTTTGTGTCTTCTAGATTAGTATATGAGACATGGTTTCTTCTTCAGTCGATGGGTATTTTGATTGATTTCCTCTCTCCCTACTCAATATTAGTTGATTCCATGCCCCACCTTCTCTCCACAAAGGAGGAAATTAATTATACTATAACGTGGAATTGGTTTCAACAGTTATCAAGATGCGCTACGAAATTCTTGCAACCAACCTAGTTAAATTTTTTAATTTTGGATAGTCAACCTTAATTAGTGATATAGTTTGGATATATTGTCACTTTTTGTTTCATATCCCAATGTAATAGTCTTAGAAGTTTTGAATATTTATCTAGGTTAAGTCTATGTTTCATGCCTATATCAAATCCATGTATATTTGACCTAAGACTTAAATTAGAAAGTTGATCCTTTTGAAGTGGATATGAGATCCAATTTTTTTGTCTAATTTATCTTTTAAAAGGGATGGTTTATGTAAATAAAGTGGTTGTTGTCAGAACAAAAACTGGTTCTACTTCATTGATTTTCAAATTTTACACAATTTTCTTGGGGAAATCAAAATCATATTCTCTTCATTGATCAAGGCTCTTATGGCATGGTCTGAATATTCATTTATTTCATTAGCAATTTATTTTCAATGCAATGTTCTTTTGCATAGCTTTAAAAAGTTTCATTGTCTGTAGATCAAATAGGAAGGTAGGACTATGTATTTACTGTTGTGCAGATCAAATGACAAGGTTGTCTTGTTTATTACCTATAACCATTGGAATGTCTTAAATATCTCACTTGTAAACAAATTATTGTTGTTTGTGATGTTTTTGTCTAATGTTCCACCCATCATTTTTCACTCCCAATAATTTGACATAACCAATTTGAGCATGCATGTGAAGTCACACTTTTCCAATTGAAAAACCTATTGAAAACCTTGTTTGACAGTCAACCTTAGGCCAAATAGAATATGTCCATCAACATAAAAATCAAATTTTAAGCCATTTAATTTCCAAGTTCCCTATATTTTCCCTTTTAGTAGTCAAGGTGCATACTTTAGGGATAACATCTGGTTTATTCATGTTTGTGCATGTCACCATTGAAAACTTCAATGGTGACATTAATTTTATGCATGTCATCATTGAAGAAAGTAACAATGATGCTTAATTTTGTGGTAATTACTATCGAAAAATTCAATAGTGACATTTAAGTATGTGCACGTCATCATTGCATAAATTAATGGTGATGTTTAATTTTAGGACCATCACCATTAATGAAACTTCAGTGACTATCCTTAAAGGCTTGTAACAGTTTTTTAAAATTGAATAGAAATGGTGACGATCCTTTGTCAAACATCACCAATGAGGTTATGGTGATGGTCATTAAAGATAGGTGACTATTGTTTTTTGGCATTGGTGATGATCAGTATCTATCACTAATAATGACTATTGGAGGTAGGCCTAGCACATCTACATATCTCCTTTACTTTTGGATACATTTCCCTTGGCGATGTTTAGATTTTGGTGACAGAATCCCTTTTGATCGTCATCAATGAGGCTATAGTGACGTTCAATAAAGGTATGTCATTGTTTTCCTTTGGAATTGGCAACGCGCACTGGCCATTACTAATAATGATTATTGGTGACGAACCTAGCATGTCTCCATATCTCCTTTACTTTTGGCTAAAATACCTATGGTGACAGTCATTAAAAGAAATGTCACTATTGTTCTTTGGAATTAGTGATGGTCACTGACCATCACTAATAATGATTATTGGTGGAAAACCGAATGCGTCTCCATATCTATTTTACTTTTGGTTATGTTGCCTTTGGTGACGTTTAGTTTTTGGTAGTGAAAATTGTTTTGACCATCACCAATATGTGGAAATCGAACCCAAGTGATAGAACAATTAAACTCACAAAATTGCTAATCAAACATGCAAAATTGTCAACAAAGGAGAATGAAATTGGAGCATAACACTAATCTGTATTGAATAAGTGAACAATAGCCAACCTTATGAAGTCATAGGATGCTGCAATATATCATTACATGAGAGATTCGAATGCATAAGGATGCCATTCGAAATAGTCAAAAAGTAGGCTTACTAAATCTAGTCAAATCCCCCATAGGTGCATAAAGTAGTTTCCAAATCCACTTAGAGGCTCATGAATCGGCAAAGTCAAGTAGGAAAGATAATAAGTGATGTAAAGGCAACTCATACATGCTTTTATTAGGAGAAAAGGATGGAGGATGATGTGGGAAAAAAACAAGTTAACTACACCTAGTCTTGCTTTCCCTTTTGCCTTATTTCTAAATAAAACATGCAGCTTTGCAGAAAAAGCAGATATGCGCTTTGGAGGATCTGGAATAAAGCAGACATGATAAATATGGTTTCCAGGAGGTTTCCCAAGCACTCCATGACTCATTTTTAGCAATTTTGACTTCTATGACATGTAGAAGACAACTTGCCTAGAGTGGAATACTAGGCAAATGAGACAAAAATGAATTAATTAATGTCTAAGGTAGGTAACTATGGGTTGATTATTCTAACACCCCCCTTAATCCTGACTTTATGAGTAAATATCAGAAAACTATAGGGCCTAGCAACAAGGCTTAGTCACCCTTTACATACTGTATGCCCATTTGACCAAGGAAAGAGGCAAAAACCCAGTGGAAAAATCCTCCCTTAAACATGGACAGTAAAACAAAATTTGAAAATATTGTCATCAATCATGCTTCACAACATGATCAGAAATCCCCAAAAGTGATTTGAGATTGCGGAATGTCTTCTCACAAAAAACTTTGGTGAAGATGTCTTCTACTTGTTCTAAAGATGCACAAAAGAGTAGGTGAATGGTGCCATCATGCACAAGCTGTATGATGTAGTGCATATGGATCTCAATGTGTTTGGTTCTCTGTCTCTGAACTGGATCATTGCATATTCGAATGGTACTCTAATTATCACAATATATAATAGTTGAAAACTCTGATTCGAAGCCACACTCATCATGTATTCCCTACAACCATAAACATTGAGTTGTTGCATTTACAACTCCTCTATACTCTGCTTCTATAGACGAGAGTGCTATGGCACTCTGCTTCCTGCTTGACCAGCTGATTGGTCCTTCTACAAGCATGAAAACATATCCTGATGTGAATTTCAATCTGTGTTGTCACCTTCCCAATCACTGTCAGTAAACCCAATCAAATCAAGATCAGATTTAGCTTTGTAGAAGATCCCATGAGTTCATGTTCCTTGAAAAAAGTTAAGGATCCTTTTGGCTGCTCTCCAATGGATCTCATGAGGCTGATCTATGTATATTGAAGCCACACTAGCTGCATAATAAATATCATGTTGAGTGTGTTTAAGGTAAAGCAAACACCCAATCAACTTCCTATACAGTGTATTATTTACCATAGGAGAAGAACTTGCTTCTTCAAGCTTAACTCCTGAAAGGAAGGGAGTCTTGCTTGGCTTGCAATATTTCATGTTGAACTTGTTCAGAAAATATAAGGCATACTTGGACTGATGTACTTGATTCCATGTTGGGATTGAGCAATTTCGAGACCCAAGAATTGGCTCAACAATCCCAAATCAGTCATAGAAAATGCATGGTTCATTGCATCCTTCAAGGAGGCAAAATCTTTCTTTGAACTTCCTGTAATAAGAAGGTCATCCACATACAAGACAATAATAATAAAATAACCATAAATCAGCTTCAAATAAACATTACGATCAAACTTGCATCGAACAAAACTCAATGACAGCAGAAATCCATTAATCTTGACATACCAAGCCCTGGGGGCTTGCTTGAGCCCATACAATGATTTATTTACCCTGCACACAAAAGATCGATTAGAAACGAACACTTGAGGTTTTTGCATGTAAATATCTTCAGTGATATCTCCATTTAGGAAATCACACTTCACATCCATGTGATGCAGCTCCCACGGCTTCGAAGCTGCAATGGTTAAAGCTAGCCTTATGGAGTCCATCTTTGCCACTGGTGCAAAGGTTTCATTGTATTCAATACCATGTACTTGTGAGTAGCCCTTGGCTACCAATCATGCCTTATATTTCAAAGGTGAACCATCAGTAGCAAACTTAGTCTTGAAAACCCACTTACATTTAACTAGCTTCCTCCTTGGGGGAAGATCAACCAGTTCCCAAGTGTTGTTCTTCTGGAGCGAGTTGAATTCTTCATTCATGGTTGTTTTCCATATTGGATCTTGTGCTACATCTTCATATGTCTATGGTTCCAATTCAACCATCAGATAGCACTTCTCTGCAAACAAAGGGTCTTTCATACACAAGGCACTCTCAAACTGAGATCTAGTTCTCCTAGGGTCACTAGGATTTCCAGCTAGTTCCCCAGCTTCATGAATGGTCTTTGCTGCCCATTTTGGTCTTGTAGGACTGTCAGGATCTGAAATTAAATCATCATTATCATACATATCAGAATCAGCAAACTCATTTGTCTCTCCACTTACATTCAATGGTTCTGGTGGTGAAGAAGACTCTCCAACTTCATTTGCTACTAAAGGCTCTTCTTGGAACTGAACACTCCTTTCAATAAAGTATTTGTTAGTGCTCAATTTGATCAGCTTGTACCCTTTTGAATCTTCAGAATACCCAAGAAATAGGCACTCTTGGCTTTGGGGCTGCAAATCCTTTCTCTTTTTAGTCGGAATTCTAGCCCAAGCCTTTGAGCCAAAAATCCTGAAATGGGTCGCATATGGCTTGTGCCCACTCCAAGCTTCAAAAGGAGTCATACCATCAAGTTGTTTATGAGACACCTTATCTGGATGTAGGATTCACAGTTTATAGCCTTGGCCCAAAACTTTGGTGGTAAATTCTTAGCCTCCATCATACGGGTTTCCATCTCCTTCAGTGATCTGTTCTTTCTCTCAGCAACAACATTTTGTTGTGGTGTGTAAGGGATCGAATGTTACATATAAATACCTGCATCTTTACAATATTGAATGAAATCATACTTGACATACTCACCACCATTGTCAAATCTGAGGATCTTGAGTCTCCTCCCAGACTGGTTTTCAACCAAGGCCTTAAATACTTTGAAGAGGTCAAAAAATTTAGACTTATGCTTTAGGAAGTAAACCCAACAATACCTAGAAAATTCATCTATGAAGTTCAGTGCATATTTGTCTTGACTCATGGACATATGACAAAATGGACCAGAAACATCACTGTGGATCAACTCAAGAGGTGCAAAAGTTCTCTCATGACTAGGTCACTCAAATTTGTGCTCTCGGTGTTTTCCTAGGATACAACCTTGACAGACTCCCTTGAAAAACTTAATCTTTGGTAACCCTATGACCATATCTTTTTCACTCAGATCAGAAATATACTTATAGTTAAGATGGCCAAATATTTCATGCCAAATCTTGGTTGCGTCATTAGCATGAATCAGAAGAGAAGAGGGGTTTGAGTAGGGTAGAAAATGGGAAAACTTTGTATACCTTCGAAGTGTGATCAACAACACCTTTTTCAATGACTTTACCATTCGAAATCTTTGTGATATCAACATCATTAGGGGAGAATATGACCTTCTTTGGAGACCCTGTGTGAGTCATATGATACACTGACAAGAGGTTAGAGGCAAGGCCTGGAACATACAACACATTATTGAACTTACCATGGTTAAGATCAATCCTTCCTTTCCCCAAACTGTCAATGAAAGAGTCATCTCCCAAAACTATTGGTGGACATTTCAACATGTCAAGAGAGGAGAATGCCTCCTTGGTCGAAAACATATGTCTAGAAGCTCCAGAATCTATGATGAAGCTAGGTGAGCTTGATGTGCCAGCAACCAAAGCATGTACTCTCTCTCTGTCCTCTGAATTTGATCCTCCTTCCCTCTTCTTTGAGAAATAAGGAAGGGAGATGTTATTCTTCTCTAGCAATTGGGTCAACATGCCAATTTGTTTCTTCATATAGGAGCTCTCACGATGATAGCCCTTACTGCAGTATGTGCACTTGCTCATTTCTCCTTTGTTCTTCTTCTTCTAGAAGTTCTTCTTGGATCCTTAGGGCTCCTCTTGAGACTTGTTCTTCTCTCCTTTTTACTCACGTGGCTTCTTAGCTTTCTTCTTGCCTTTTGAATCCACCCTTGAATCTCCAACAACCAAAGCTTGGTCTTTGGAAGGTTTGATGGTGCCCATCATCATCAATTTATCTTGTTCTTGTGTGAGGGATTCCATGAACTCTGCAAGCTTAGGCATCTTCCAGGCTCGAGCTTTCAACTTGGTGGCATGGAAGGTCAAAAAAAACACTGAATAGTTAGGGCCAAGCTTCGAGAGTATGGCCAAAACTATTTTCTCTTCCTTCTTTTCAATTCCACACTATTTTAGCTGCAAAACAAGAGCTTTAAACTTGGAAAAATAGAGTTGCAAGGATTCGAAGTTGTTGGGACTCAAAGAGATTAATTCATTCTCAATTTGATGTCCTCTCATATTATCTGTCTTACCAAAAATCTCTACAAGATTCTCCCACACTTCATTAAGTGATGTCAATCCATCAAGATGGAAGAGGAGGTCTCTTGAAATGCTTAGACACAAAAGACCATAGGCCTCATCCCTCCTATTCTGCCATTTAATTTTCTCTGCAGCTGCATTGGGCTCTGACTCAGTTGCCATAGTCACCCTGTAGAGACCTTTCGCTCTCAACAGTGTCTCCATCTCAGCTTTCCATTCAAAGAAATTAAATGGAGTCAAGATGATCTTCCAAGATTGATCCATAGCTCAGAAACTGTGCCCTTCAGTCAACAGAATATGCTCCCAGTCAAGATGTCAAACCTGCAATAGCAATATGGAAGGAGAGAAATCGATCTACAAAGGCTCTGATACCATGTGAAAATTGAACCCAAGTGATAGAACAATTAAACTCACAAAATTGCTAATCAAACATGCAAAATTACCAACAAAGGAGACTAAAATTGGAGCATAACACTAATCTGTATTGAATAAGTGTACAATAGCCAACCTTATGAAGTCATAGGCTATTGCAATATATAATTACATGAGATATTCGAATGCATAAGGATGCCATTCGAAATAGTCAAAGGTGCATAAAGCAGTTTCCAAATCCACTTAGAGGCTCATAAATTGGAAAAGTCAAGTAGGAAAGCTAATAAGTGATGCAAAGACAACTCATACATGCTTTTATTAGGAGAAAAGGATGGAGGATGATGTGGGCAAAAAAAAAGTCAACTACACCTAGTCTTGCTTTCCCTTTTGCCTTATTTCTAAATAAAACAAACAGCTTTGCAGAAAAAGTAGATATGTGCTTTGGAGGATCTGGAATAAAGCTGACATGCTAAATATGGTTTCCGGGAGGTTTCCCAAGTGCTCCATGACTCAGTTTTTTCAAGTTTGACTTCGATGACATGTAGAAGACAACTTGCATCAAGTGGAATATAGGAAACTAGGCAAGTAAGACAAAAATGAATTAATTAATGTCTAAGGTAGGTAACCATGGGTTGATTATTCTAACACAATAAAGTTATGGTGATGTTTTTAGCTCGTCACCGTAGGCCTTTTTTCTTGTAGTGCAAAACATAACAACATTTATCTCCTTAAACATCTATGAAATGTCAATCACATAAAAAAAGAGGTAGAGAGAGCCATCAACTCTTCCACAACCCTTGAAAGAGAGGCCATAACCTCCAAGATTTTTCCAACAACAAACATAGGAAGCGGCCTTGGTTCTCATTTCAGAGGCCACCCCTTATAAACAAACAATAAAGAAACTACTAGGTGCAGTCAGCTATCTTCCCTCTATAGGACTAGAGCCAAAATACATAGAAGATTTATGACAAAAAAACAAGGTAAGTTTCCCTTTAGACAAGTAACTAACCATATCTACACAAGGGAATATGTTCTTCATGAGGGAAATATGTTATTCATGAGAAGTTGCTTCTTCTCCCATTAATAGTGAAAACTATAATTAAACCATTAAATGGAGTCATTGCTCTTATAGAGAAACCATTCCTCCTCCAATCAAAAAAAAAAAAAAAAAAAAAAAAGTGCATTTTAACTTGTAAAGATAATACGAAATCGACTTTGAAAATGGAAATAATTCATCTTCTATTGTTATGCGGAAGGCGTTTCACAATGGAGATGTAGTCTCAAAAGATTCCTTGTCTTCCTGTCGAATTGTATCTCAACACGTGTTTTCCCCTTTTTCTGTTTTTTTACACAGGGTTTCTTAATCGATTCTTTCACGTCGTTTTTTTCCATTTTCACATTTTTACCAATTAGTGTGGAATTATGGTTCAAGATGTCGGAAATTGTAAGATGAACAGCTGAAAATATTGCTTAGATGAAAAAAATTTATTTTACCTGATTCTGGGAAGACTACAAAAAAAAAATATTTACCGGATTCGGGGGAGAGTGGGACGTTTTCATCCGTCCATACTTAGTATGGATACTCATGAGCCAATATGTAATGGGAGGTCTTTCATAAGTTTTTTTTTAATGAGCTTTAATTTTAATTATTTTGTGTTTCCATTGTTTCCAATATGATTTTTTATTTGTTTGAGGTTTTATCAGTGAGTATGAATGTCTTTGGAGTTGTAGGATATTCTTAAATCTCTGTCTCATTAAATTTCAATGATTAATATTTACTAATGAATAATCGTTCTTTCCTCAACTTAACAAGATTTGCATTGGATATATTTTTCCATAGACTTTTGCGAGTTGCCTCTGTGACCAAGCCACTACTTAAAATCTACAAATGAATGGAAATTCAATAGCATGAAATGACATTCGAAAGCATTCTCTTGCATTCCTCCACAACAAGTAGAACTCTTTTTTTTTGGAATTTTCTAGAAACAGTTGCTGAAAATGTAATTATTGCAATTTTTAAACAAGATTTTAATAAAAAAAACTTATAAAAAAAACAATGTTTTGGTTATTAGTTGTTGTACAAGCTCCATTTTTTAAAATATGATTTTTCTTAAATTGTATGATTTTATGTTCTAAAAAGTTTATAAATTAGAAAAATAAACTCAACAATTCCTCAATTCTCCAATTTAATAAATTGTCCTTCCGGAACTCCAGTTCCTCAATGCGAATTGCGAGTTGGGGGAAGGACAATTTATTAAATTACGGAATTGAGGAATTGGGGAATTGTGGATTTATTTTTCTGATTTATAATTTTTGTGAAACATAGAATTATACAATTTAAAAAAATAAAAATAAAAACATATTTTTAAAAACACGATTACTAAAAATGAAAAAAATATACATGAAAATAATTTATTTTCTTTAAAATAATTTACTTATAAAAATGAAAAAAATTGTATTATTATGTTTTTAATTAAAGAAAATATTTATGCATGCGGATGGAAAACTGTAAAAGTCTATGGAGCTTCCAACAATTCGCAACCCGCAATTTATAAATTTCATTTTTAGTAATATTGTTTTTTATTTATAAATTTATTAAATACATATAGTCTTATTTTCTTAGGTTATATCTTTCATTTAACTCATAATACAAAAATGCAATTTATTTTTTTCGAACTAATATTTTGAAATATTTGTTTTAATACACATATATATATTGTTAATAATATATATTTTCTTTCACTTCCTGCTTTTCGCCTTCTGCAATGCAGATTGCAGAAATCCCATATTTTATTTATATTTCTCTTTCGCTTTCCGCAATCCACATTCGACAATGTGGATTGCGAAAAGTGAAAAAAAATATAAAGCAAATATGTAGAAAGTAAAAGAGAAATATAAAGAAAATATGAGATTATATGGGATTTCCTCTTTTCGCATTCTGCAATGAGGATTGCAGGAAGTGAAAGAAAAATATAAAGAAAATATGAGATTTCCGCAAATCCCATATTTGCTAAATATATTTTTCTTTCACTTTCAACTTTGGGCAATGAGGAATGCGGATTTATTTTCTTTATATTTCTCTTTCATTTTTAGTAATATTGTTTTTTTTTAACTTTATCAAATACATATGGTCTTATTTTTTTAGGTTATATCTTTCATTTAACTCATAATACAAAAATGCAATTTATTTTCTTGAAACTAATTTTTTGAAATATTTGTTTTAATACACATTTATTTATTGTTCATAATATATATTTTTCTTTGAAAACACAAGATTTCTTGAATCCACAATCCAAAAAGAAATCTCATATTTGTTTTATATTTTTCTATCACTTTCTACTTTCCCCATTGAGGATTGTTGAAATCCCATATTTTCTTTATATTTCTCTTTCATTTTAAGTAATATTGTTTTTTTATAACTTTATTAAATACATATACCCTTTTTTTTTAGGTTATACCTTTTTTAAAAATCTTTCAGATCATTAAATCTGTAAATTTCAATTGTGTAGTTGTGGGAATCGGTGATGTATAAATTTGGATAACCATGTCAAAGAAGAAATTTCATATGAAAAAATATTTAGAATTCTAAATTAGTTCACATCACATTTTAATTATGATTTTATTATTATTATTATTATTATTATTAAGAATTCTAAATTAGCTAAATTTTCTTTTAAAACTCTTTCGAATTCAAAATCAATTCATATCATTAAAATTAAAAAAATAAATAAGCAATAAATATTTAACTCAAACTTTGGTTCTAAAATGAAAATTGGATCAACCCATTTTTTTTAAATTAGGAAGATTTTTATTCAAAATTATATGTAGTTATGATGCAAAAGATATTAGATTATAAAATTTATTTTGTTAAAATTTATGTTGTTTTTCTTTTGAATCTAATGGAATGAATTGTACTATAAGATGAATTCATTAAACCTAATTAACCAAATAGTTAGGTTTTTGGTTTTGCTTTAATCCTTGTTATTTGTTATTTTTTAAATCTTTAAAAATCATATATTTAAAAACACGATTACTAAAAATGAAAAATATATATATAGAAATAATTTATTTTCTTTAAAATAATTTAATTATAACAATAAAAAAAAATATGTTATTTTACTTTTAATCAAAGAAAATATTTATGTATGCAGATGAAAAACTATAAAACTCTATGGAGATTCCCGCAATCCGCTATAGGCATTGCAAATGTGGAGTTGAGGGAGAAATTTCATTTTTAGTAATATTGATTTTTTTTTATAAATTTAGTAAATACATATACTCTTATGTATTAAAGCAAATATTTCAATATTTCAAAAAAATATAAAGCAAATATGAGATTTTATGAATGCAGAAAGTCGAAAGTGAAAAAGAAATATAAATAAAATATGGGATTTTTGCTTTTCGCATTCGTATTGCGGGAAGTGAAAACAAAAATATAAACCAAATATGGAATTGCAGAAATCCCATATTTGCTTTATATTTTTCTTTCACTTTCCTCTTTCCGCGTTGAAGATTGGGAATAGTGGAAATCCCATATTTTCTTTATATTTCTCTTTCATTTTTAATAATATTATTTTTTTTATAACTTTATAAATACATATACTCTTATTTTTTTAAGGTTATATCTTTCATTTAACTCATAATACAAAAATGCAATTTATTTTCTTCAAACTAATTTTTTGAAATATTTGTTTAATACACATTTATTTATTGTGAATAATATATATTTTTGTTTCACTTTCTGCTTTCTGCCTTCCGCAATGTGGAGTGCGGAAATCCCATATTTTATTTATATTTATCTTTCACGTTCCATAATTTGCATTTGGCAATGCCGATTGCAGAATGCAAATTGTGAAAAATGAAAAAAAAATATAAAGCAAATATGAGATCTCATCAATCCTCATTACGAAATGTGGAAAGTGAAAGAGCAATATAAAGAAATATGAAATTTCTGCAATCCGCATTCCAGATTGAGGATTGAAAAAATCTCATATTTGCTTTATATTTTTCTTTCACTTTCTGATCTCCGCATTGTGGATTGCAGATTGCAGAAAACCCATATTTTCTTTATATTTTGACTCTTTCATTTTTAGGTTATATCTTTCGGTTAAATCTTTCAAATCATTGAATCTATCAATTTCAATCATGTAGCTGTGGGGAATCCATGATGTATAAAATTGGATAAACATGTCAGAGAAGAAATTCCACATGAAAAAATATTTAGAATTATAAATAAGTTCACATCACTTTTTAATTATGACCTTTTTATTAAGAATTATAAATTAGTTAAAATTTTCATTAAAACTCTCGAATTGAAAATCAATTCATATCATTAAAATTTTAAAAAAAGTACATTAAAATAATGTTGAAAATACAATAAAGATTTAAATCAAACTTTGCTTTTAAGGTGAAAATTGGATCAACCCAATTTTTTTTAATTAGGATGATTTTTATTGAAAATCATATGTAGCTATGATGCAAAAGATATTAGATTATGAAATTTATTTTGTTAAAATAATAAAATAATAGTTAAAATAATAAAATAATATTTATTAATTTTGGAGGAAGAAATGAAAAAAACTACTTTTTTTGTTTGTGTTTTCGACATATCTCCATGTGTCTTTACTCAAATTTCGATCGAGAGATCTCGTTGGATGCGTAATTTAATTCTACATCCAACGAGTACCCACTCTGCATACTTTTGAAAGACCCCGCTACCCCAAAAACAAGAAATACATGAAAAAATGTGATGATGATGTCATCGTCACATTTTTTTAGGTATTTCTTGTTTTTTGGGTAGAGAGGTCCATTAAAAGTATGTAGAGTGGGCAATCCTTGGATGTGGAATTTAATTATGCATCCAACGAGTTGTACCAATAGAAATTTGAGTAAAAACACAGGGAGATATGTCAAAAGTATGAACAAAAAAGTAGTTTTTTAATGATATCTATCCCCAAAATTATATAATAAATTTTTTTTTAAGAGATGCTCCTTTTTTAATTTTAAATAATTTTGATTGGCTAATGCATGATGACATGGAATTTTGGAAGGCCCATTTTAAATTGAAATTTTCTTTAATGTAGGGCAATTAAAGAGAAGGTGAGGTATAGGATGTGAGGAGAGAGAAAGAGAGAGAGATTGTGAGTGGTAAGTGGTAAGAGAGGGTGATTAGGAGGGAGAGAAAGGAAGAGGAAGAGGGAGATATATAGGTAGAGGGAGAGACTAAGGGAGAGAGAGGGGGGCAGAGAGTAGAGGGAGAGAGAGGGGGGCAGAGAGTAGAGGGGAGAGAGAGAGAGAGAGAGAGAGAGAGGGAGGGAGGGAGAGATGGAGGGAAGAAGGGGGATAAGAGAGATGGAGGGAGGGAGGGATTTAAAATTTTCTATTAAAACTCTCAAGATTTCAAAATCAACTCATATAATTATATATTATTTATATGTATTTACATGTAGACTATTTTTAATTGGAAATTCAAATTTATTAAAATTGGGATGGGGAAAGAAAAAGATAGAGATTGGGGTGGAGAGAGAGGATAGGGTTCAAGGATAATTAGAGCGATTAAAGAGAAGGAGGGATATAGGATGCGAGGAGTGTTGAAGTATTTGTAACTTTGAAATGTATTCACTTGTATATTTCTTATTGTATTTCATTATACTCTGACGAAGATATTTGTTCATCTAATTGAGATAGTCATCAATATAATAAAGTCATGTAAATTCATTGAGATTAACCCTCCATTTTAAGTTGGGTCAATATTCCCCACAATTGAGTTGTATTAGGGTTATTAGACTCTCCTGGTGAGGTCGACCCTGTAGAGTAATTTTCAAGTGGAAAACAAGTATAAATAGAGAGTGAGACTCTCTATTTGAAACACACGCTCACTCAACAATAGCGCATGAGTGAGAGAAGAGGAGCTGACATAAGTGAGAGAGAGAGAATAACTATTAGAGATCATCTTTTTTTCTTTGGGTTTTACTTTTTCCATTGGTGCCCATTCTATCTCTGAGGAAGTTGTGGGGTTTTTCCTTTATGGTTTCCTTGAGGAAATTTCTTTGTGTCTCTTGTCTCTTGTGATTATTGTTGTGCATGTTATTCTCTCAGAGAAGATCCTAGAACATATTGTTTAAATGATAAAAATCTAACATGGTATTAGAGCTAACCTGAGAAAAAAGACACTGTGCAACTGCAAAAGCTAGGGATTCTTACTTTTTGGCTCTCTCTCCACATATCATCAGAAAAAGGAGGCTATGATAACTCTCCATTGATAGGCACATCTTTCTATCAAAGCATAATTTGATTTCAAGTATTTTCAATTTTTTACCTGTCACTACTGTGGGAAATTAGGGCTTTTCAAAAAGAGGAATTTTTTAGTGAGCCCAACATAGAATTGATCTCCTCCTCAAAATGGAAATTTAGAGACCTAGATCAAAATTTTTGGTTGGGTAAAACTTTGGGAAAGTCAAACCCTAATTTGACCTTGGACCAGAAAATCAGAACTGCAAATGATCAACTCCAGATCCAGTTTGGGCATCTCAAATTGGTAATATCTAAATATTTTGTATTTTCATTTGAGGTTATCATTAAAGATGAACCAAAGAAGTTTCAATGTACAACTAAAATATAACTGTAATGGAAGCTAATGAAAATTAGGGTTTCATGCCTTAAAACCCTAGAAGACTGAATTTAGTAATGCTAGCACTTTCTCTACAATGCGAGATTAGAGGAGGCTCAGAAGCTGAAATTTTAACATACCAAAATTTAATATATTAATTATAAATAAAAACATAGGAAAATGTTGGATATAATATAATTGATTTCTTAACTTAAAATAAATATTTAATAAGGAAGTAAATGTTTTATACCTAAATGAATTTCGTAATTGAAAGAAACTATAGACATTCACATTTCAGTTTAGTGGTAGTTGAATTTCAATTCAACTTTGCTATCAAAACCATCGACATCAAGCTCTGCATGTCTATACATAATATGAACAAGTATAGATACCTGATCTGAATGATAATACTCACTCTACATCTCCTTTTGCGGAGTGAAAGTGTAATTTTCAGAAAAAATTGACAATGGATAATATTGTTCCTTTTCCAAATAAATATTGTGATTGCTTGAACTGTAAGTCCGGCCATCATGCTGAGTGAGAGTGCTTGATAAATTTATATATTTGATCCCAAAACAAATTCATAAAATATGTCAAAGAGATATCACTTTCAACTAAATTAATCTTTCTTGATGTTGATTTTGAATCTGTAATAGGAGTATAATCAACATAT
>LPNX010303637.1:263440-280361 GCA_001517045.1 Pseudotsuga menziesii
TGATCGAAGATCAACCAATGGATATGCATTTAGCATAGGATCCGGAATTGTTTCATGGAGCAGTAAAAAGCAGCCTACTGTATCTCTGTCCTCTACTGAAGCAGAATACAAGGCCCCGTGTGCAGCGACCTGTGAAGCTGTTTGGCTGAGAAGACTTCTTCAAGATGTCGGAAAAGAACAAAAGGAACCTACAATAATCAAATGTGATAACCAAAGTACAATCAAGTTGGCAAATAATCCGATCTTTCATGCAAAGACAAAGCATGTTGATGCTCAGTATCATTTTGTTAGAGAGAAGCTGCAATCCAATGAAATAGATCTCATATATTGTAATACTTGTGAAAATACTGGTGAAATTTTCACAAAGCCTCTCGAAAAAATCAAATTTGAATTGTTTAGGGAAATGTTAGGTGTGGCTGTTAATCCATTCTCCATTAAGGGGAAGACTTGAAATAATGGAGAATTTATGGCTCTGTTAGTTGAACTGTAGTTTATTTAACTCAGATCCTATTTCTGCGGTGGTTGGTGTAACCGTTTTCTAAATGCTTCATTCAATATAAATGGATTGAGTGTTACTCTCCGTATTCATTCTGTTTTCCTCAATCTGCTCTGTTTTCTGTCTTGCTCTGTTTTAACTAAATGCCAGTGTTTTTTTCCTTTTGTTGCTCAGCGTTTTTGTTTGTTCGTCATTATATTTGTTGATTCATTTAGTTTTGTCTCTGCATCGTTCTTTATGTGCTAGGCATGGGTGGTGACAGTGGTGGTTAGCTACTCGTGTCATGTCGACTTCTTATTCTGGTCTTCTCCTTCCATGGTAAGTGCTATCTATCTAAATACAGGTTGGAAACAACAAATATTGATTCCATGGGTGGTTTTTTGTTGTTGACAAAAATTTTCATTTAGGCCAACCTCAATTTAGTTCTGAAAATTATGTCAAGGTGGATTTTTAGTGCTTTATCTATCTTCAATCATATATTGTTGTGTCGTTTTCCTTTGTTTAGCTCCACGACTATAGTTGTATTTTTGGTTTCTTATATTGTTCATTGTGTTTCATCCCCGCATTTATAAGTCTAAGCAACATTTTCATGCATAGTAATCAATGAATTTAATCATCTTGAATGGGAAGAATGGCAAGGCAGACATTCAACCCAGATTCGTATCCTGCGGCAAGAGAAAATCAAGTGAGTTTAGGATTTATTTATTGAGCCTCACGAAAAAGTATCAAAATCAAATAAAATATACATGTTGAATCTAGTTCAGTAAAGTATGGTCATTAAAAGTCGAAAGAATGAATTTTTTTCCATTAAAAAATGAATTTTTTTATTAACTAGGGAGAGCAGTGTTTTGATTTCATTTTGAAGTTTGTGTGTCAGTGTTAAACTTGTCTTTCTAGAATTGTGTCATTTGGAGAAATCACAATCCAAATGTGTTCTAGGAGATCCATTTACCTTATGAAGGGAAGATCATCTTTTTGCTTTTTATTAACTAGATGAAGGGTGTTTTGTTTTTCTTTTTCTTTTCAAGCAAAGGTTCACTTTTATCTCATCCTCTGTGGGGCGAACCATCCTTCGTATAGGAATTGTTGTTATCTCAAGATATGTCTATTGGATTTCCAGGAAATAGAATAAGCTCTCGTAGAGGTAAGGAACTGGCCATGTTCCTCATTGCCTTTCATGCCTTTTTGTAAATTTAAGGAAAGACTTGCAATTTGAACACCCGTCTACTTGCTAGTGCCTATAGCTAAAGGCTTGGAAATCTTCCATGTGCTTCTAGCCCAATCAGGGGCCCAAGATTTTGTGTATGCAAATAGAATAGCCAAATCTCACGTTGTCCATAGAAATATCCTCCAGCTCTCATATTCGGAAGCTAAAGAAAGACTTGGTTGGTTTCTCGAAGGCCTATCTATCGTGGAAAGGAACCCCTAGTGTTAGGTGTAGCATGGATGGTTATAGATGGAGTAAGGGAAGAGTGAAGCAATTTTGGTGCAGAATTTTTATAGATAAGATGAATAGGAACAAAATTAAAGAAAAGCGGCCTGCATTGCAAACAGGTCGGCCTTATCTCTCGCCAGAGATGCGGTTTGATCCGTAGTTAGAGACTGAAAGTTTTTTTATTGGTTTTATGATAATATGATGTTGGCTCGTGCTCAGTATGGGAGTTCTGTTGTTTATTCTATATTGCGATATGGAATAAGGAATTAACATCCCTTTTCCTTTCTCTTTTACTGTTAACTAGCGAAACAGGGATAATATAATGGGTTTTTAAATAATGCACAATCTTTATTAAATATCTAAACAAATATTATGGTGGGTTTTTAAATATTGCACATTCTCTCTTAAACCTCAAAACAAATAGTGAAAGGCTCGCAAATTTCTCTGTATATTGAATTGTCTATAATATTATTTGGCTTCCAAGTGGTGGAAACAAAACTAGAAATCGTTTGAGTACAAACATATGGTATTTGCACTGGTTACGATCTTGATTAAAAGCATTGCAAGCACAGAATAGGATTGTAAAAGGTTTCATAGGAAAGCAGTGGTTTTGATAGCGATATATATTCACTTGGGTTAAAGATTGTAGTGGGGCGTTAGAAATAATGCATAGTATATACACAGGCCCAATCGATGGTTATGAAATAAACCTAGGTGGATTCAATAATCTATAAATATCGTTAAAAATAAAATAAATATTATGGAATTTAAATGGTTGTGCATGTAACGCGGATGTCGAGCAGAGGAAACACGACAAATTCCAGAAAATCAAACCCAAGGAGGGTAAATTACAGAGGGCATGGAGGTCGAATAATTTTTTTTCATTTTACAGAAATCTACCTATTTAAGTTCATCTGGAAATAAATAAATGAATTTTAGTGAAATAAATTGATAATTCGTTCATAGAAAGAAAGCCCAAATGGTGATAGAATTGAATTCCATATCATAGTTTGTAAGGTGAAGATTTATCTATACTAAACAAAAAAAACAGCCACAGTGATTAATGAACATCATAAAGAAAATCATTGTTTTACATGCATACATTACAGAGTCGAGAATGGCCAAGACACAGAGCTAAATCTAAAGCCATTACTACACTAGATAGAAGGAAAATAATTTAGGTTTATAGTGGAGATTAGATTATGGTGCGTATTCAAACCAAACCTTCCCTTCTCGGAGTAGTAGGGAAACTCTTACAAAAGAAAAAAATGATCAGAAGAAATAAATGGAATTGGAATTCGATTCAAGCAAGAGGATGTAAACACCTGGTCGCATAGTGATTAATATGCAATAAAACAAAATTGAGTTTACACCCATTCTTCTTATGTTAGCAGCAAGGAAAAGGAAATGATAAACCTATAAATGAATCAAGTAAATCTTTCGAGAAGTTTTCTATTCTTACCAAGTACCTCGTTGATGCTCTCCCCACGTCACCTAGAATTTTGAGACCCAATGTAAACTAAGACAGTTCCAAACGCTACGAGAGAACCCTCCTCGCTCTGCTATAACCATGGCCAAGATTAGCATGCAAATAATTATTGAATAAACGAATTATTGAATTATTGAATTTAAATAAACGATAAAACCTATGGTGCAGTGGGTGTACCTACGCAAAAGACACCAAATAGTTGACTTCGACATCCATCGTTTCTCTTTTCAGAGAAATGAAAAAAAAATCAAAACCTTAGCGTAAAACTACTCGATTTTACATGAAGAAACAGACCAAATGGAAAATGTCATAAGCCTGCGAAGAACAATGAGCAATTAGAATTCCCTGTTGTAAACTATTTGTTACAATTAAAAACTATTCCAGCGGGTTCAACCTGTTTCTATTAATGTATGTACTCCTCAGTATTCATGTTTTCTATACACCCAATGGACAAATGGCCGAACAAAATTTCCAAGTGGAGTGTAATAGCAATCCAAGTGTCTCCAAAGTTGATGCTAGAGCATGTCTACACACGGAATATTATGTAAAAAAACAATGCCTGGAAAAGCCCAAAGAACAACTCATTAAATGAATTATAGATACGTATGCGAGACATATCACCGTCAGTTTTGGATATGTAAGAAACATTAGCTATAAAAAAATTTAAAAATTTAAATATTCATTTTATGTTTAAGGAACATTAGATATTCATTATGCCGTAAAGTTCCCCATAAGCATTAAATATTTTTTTTATGTTTAAGAAACATTAAATATTCATTGTATTTAAGATATTAATACTCATAACTATCATAAACTCCTAGCTAGTTCTTGAGCAAACAATAATATGGGGTTCCCTTTTCTGCTATGCTCGTTCTTAAACAACTGGAGAAGCCAAGACTTTAAATCGTCCATAGAATCTTTCTCGAGGTTTGAATCCCAATAGTTTCGAGTAGAAAATAATGAAACATTGTGATATTCAATACTAGATAAATCTATCCTGCTTGCGTGGTATACGCCTCTAGTCTGCTCATAAATTTCATGTGGCACTTGGAAGGAAAGGATGCAAGATTTACCATATTCAGAGTTAGATATGTGAGAAAATGTATTTGTGGAGATACAAGGAATTTTGTCACCCATCGTAAAAGTTCCGACAAAGGAAAAATTCCCAATCTAAGGAATTCCACCCCTGGGATTGAAATAGGTATTATTAGTATAAGGGATTATGCTCTTAGTTTCAAGAACTACAAAGGGTGATGGTTGTAAGAACCACGATTCCACCCATCCAATATCCCTGCATAGGATACTTTCTGCCATTTGATGAGAAGAGTAACAGACAAGAAACCCTCCATAACTTGTTTGGGAAATTCTATGTATTGCATTGGACAAATCAATGTTTCCTGCTGTGAAAATAACAATGGTTGGTTGCGGTTCATCCATTGACCAACCTTGCCTACCAAAATTGATTTCTCCACAGTTTCATTGCTTCCCACAAAACACAAAACCCAATATAACAATATTCTTATTTCATTTTTAAAACACAGTAATATGGAAAGGAACAATATAGAAGTGATTTGATCGGCTGGAGCATGTCTTTTTCTAATGGATGAACTTCCAAGCTCCTTGTTTAGCATTTTGTCCACTCTGTCAAAATATGCATAGGCATAGAATTGATGGGCATAGCTTGTGATTTTAAATGTATAGAGTAAGACATTGTTGAGACCAAGAATAAATTTTGTATGGTAATGAGAAAATTTCCGTATCCCACCAAATGTAAAGTTTCATCCCAATTCCATGAGACTCCATTGTTTCTCTGTTTCCAAATTCACTTTGCAAACAATTTGGAAATGCAAACCAGCTCAACGATGCTCCAATATTGAAATCTGGAAATATACTTTTATTATTATAAATCTGAATCACTTTGTAACTGTGCAACTTGCAAGTATGTTGAACATAAGAACATTAATGTTCAAACATAACATATATTCCCGCCTCCGTTTGACATAAATACATCATAAATTTGTAATCTAAAATTTCTCTATAGTCGTTTCATTTCATCGACACCAACAAGCGGCTAACAATGAAGGTTTATATAACATATATCATTTAGCATTTGTTTGGCATTAACACGTCATTAGTTTGGAATAAAAAATTTCTCTGCAATGATTTATTTTGATGGACATCTACAATCAATATTGTGAACTTCTTTTAGGCCATGTTCCATCTCATTTATTGATCATTAGAAAGAAAATCTAACGATAGTGCTTGCAATGAGGAATAATCATTTTGCATTAAATATGTACTTGCAAAATCACACTCTGATTATGCTTTTCAATGCAATATTCATGTCAAATTTAAGTATGGTTTTGCTCAAATAATTGTTAAAAAAACGGGATGTTAAGATTTAGTCACAATTTTAAAATAAATGTTGAATTGATTTTAAATATTCACATTTAATCGATATGGATAGCAATATAATACTCTCTCTCGATAGGGATATAATAGATGTCTTACATATATAATGTGTGTGTGTAATACGCACTATTTTTCAATATTTTTTCCACTTTTACCTAGGAAAGGAAAAGAGCTTTCAAAAAATGTATTTGTTTGGGAGTCATCCACGTGAAATACCTGACATTGTAATTCCATTCAATGAAATGGTTGTAAATACTTGGTTACGCAGTGATTAATATGCAATAAAGTTTGGTTAACACCCATTCTTTTTATCCTTCCATCAATGCGACGATAGAGCTATAACTCAATGAAATGCATCTTTGTTCTTACCAAGTACCTTGAGGGTATTCTCCCCACATAACTTGGAATTGTCAGACTCGGCGTAAAGTAAGACAATTCCAAATGCTCTGAGAGAACCCTCATCGCTTTTCTATAACCATCACCAGGATTAGTATGCAAATTAAATAAGAATTATTGAATGTAAATAAAAGACAAACCCTATGATACAGTAGGTGTACCTACGCAAAAGACTCTAGATAGTTGGTTTCGGCGTCCATCATTTGTCTTGTACAAGAAAGGAAAAAAGAAATCAAAACCCTATCCTGTTACTCCCTGATTTTACATGGAGAATCGGACCAAATTGAAAATGGCATAGGCCTGCTAACAACAATCAGCAATTAGAATTCCCTGTTGTAAACTAAATGCTGCATTAATGTATAGACTCCTCCGTCTCGATTTTTTCCAAAGAGTTAATGGACATATGGCCGAACAAAGAAAATTTCCAAGTGGAGTATAGTAGCAAGCCAGATGTCTCCAAATTTTATGTTGGAGCATGTCTACGCAGGGAACACTATGTAAAAAATAATGCATGGAAAATCCCAAAGAATAGCTCAATAAATGAATTACAGATACATGAATCAGATACATATGGCCGTCAATTTTTCCTGTTTAAGAAACGTTAGCTATAAAGTTCTCAAGGAACATTAGATGTTCATTTTATGTTTAAAGAACATTGGATATTCATTATCTTCAAGGAATTGATACTCTATAATAAAATGAATTGATAAGTTAAGCCAAGAGCGAACAAGAAGTTGGATATTAATTGATGCTTTCGACATGTTTCTACCTTTATTGGAATTTAGGGTTTCAAATTATTTCCTACAAATGTGTTTGAGTCTATTACAAATACATGGAGACTCTTATTTTATTGTGTCCTGCAGTCTGCAATGGTAGGATATATATGAATGGTTCGAGCATGTGTGTGTGTATGTATATGTATATATCCTAACTATATACTTCTATTTTTATTTATTAAATTAATTTTAATTAAAATCTATTTATTCTAAATGTGTTTGGTTATGAGACAATGTCATGCGCTTTGAAGTTGTTTCCCCAAGGGGAGGCAGCGCAATGTCATAAGCAATTACCTCGATTCACCTCTATCCACGTGGTTAAATTTGCAATAACTTTTTGTGCTTACCTCCATTCATCTCCATCGATGTGGTTAGCTTTGGAAAACGTTTTCTTGTGGAATATTGAGTATCTTCTTAGGCACCTTGATCACCTTAATTTGGTGTTCAGTTTTTTGCAAGATACCTAAGTGCAAACAATTGACTATGACTTATAGCATTTAATCATCCTCAAAAATTGCACCAACTATATACGAATGGTTGAAATAACAATGATACATAGACATGGTTAAGAAACCAAGTTTAGTGTTTTAATTAAAGATCCATACGCTTTTACATAGTTCTACCTCTTGTTCATTGATACTTGTCTTGGCAAGGAAAAATAGAAAAAAAAAAGAACTTGTGTTACATAAAGACATTTCCAAATTTATATACTAGACAAAATCAATACACACACAAATTTTCCTAGATATCTAAGAGAAATACACCTTTCGCCTGTAGACACCTAAGAGAACTAGAACACGTGCAACTAATTATTGTAAATAGAGTGCTTCTTACTTCCTTGTTTCTTTATGTTAAATCGATTATCTGCTATAAACAATCACAAGTTCTGTGGTCGTTTTCTTTTCCTTCTGCTACTTTTTCTCTTTCTGGTCCTTTTTTACACTTAAACTTTTTTGTGAATATTTTTCTTAATATATATTCCACATATAGTTTGCATGTGCACATGTTTCTAGTTTCTTCCTATTATGGTACAACAAATCATGGACAAAGGGAAACAAAAGAGAGAAGAACAAAGTCCCTTTCTTCCTGCTCTAATTGTAAACAAATTTGATACAAACACATATGCAAATTACAATACTTTAGACACAAATTTCTTTGCACTAATGGGGACAAATAGATAGTCATTTAGTTCAATCACATTTTTTTTATTACAACATTTTCGTTATAATGTTGGAGACTGTTTGTTTGGTGCATTGGTTGTTCTCATCTAATTTCGATATACATTTATTGAAATAAGAGAAGAAGCGATTAATCATTTTCATGTTTGTTTGGAATGTGAGGATCTTGTTGCACTTGAATCATTTCAAACATACTTGGCATCTGATTACTTGAAAGAATTGAATGGTGTTTTATATATTGATGAATATCTAGATCGTATGTCTCAAACTTCTTCCCAACCAAATGAAAAAAACCTTTATGGAGTATGGGGTGACATTTTTTGTATCAAATGGTTTTTTAATTGGTTAAAAGTACCAAGTGTTGTTTGGTCATTGATGAAACAAAGAACATACATTCGTTTCAATACTAATACAATGGGATATTGCTACAATATACTATTCCATGATCAAATACCAGTAGTTCATCACTTTGAGCCACTTCTTACATATAGGAACCAACAAAAGAATGGACATATGACCAAACCTTTTTTCAAAACCTTGACATAGACACATGCAAAACCAAGGAAGCTAAGATTTCCTATTTGCAAATAGTACTTTGTCAATAAATTTTGCAACTTATTCGTCAACCCAATGCAGATTGTCATGAGTCGTGTTTTGAATCTGTTTGAAAATTTGCAACTTTCTTTGACAATTGTAGTCTTAGAAAAGAAATTGCATAGAACGTTTACAACTTCCTACTTGGAAATGGTATCGGAGCAACCAAAACACTGGAGACATCTATCGTTACAAATATAGCCAACGGAAAAATTTTCCTTCCTAGTTGGTAAGCATATGTTATACAACTGGCAGAGCCATATTGCATTGGTCATATAGAAGGAGACCAATTTTACATTCAATGGTTTCCTGAGATGATAAATATTAGCATATACCTATGGAATACTATCTCCAAAAATATTCATCAAAAGTTTCTCCCATTAAGCAAGTCATCTAAAGAACTATACCTGCTACAACAACCTATTGCAAATTTGCATTCGCATTTCAAACCATTGATTAATACCGATGTTTATCCAACGTATTTGCAAGATTCGACTTCATTAACTCAAATTGATGTTCCTTTTCCAACAAAAAAACATAACAAAAAAATGAAAAACTTGGCTCGTGAATACCACAGTGAAAAAAACAATTGCATCAACTTGGAACCTCTGACAGAAGCACCAAATATGGTTTATACCACAAAACAACAACATACAATTCTAGACGAGTAGCAAAGAGAATATCAACAACTAGACCTAAATAAAGCTTTCTTCACAATTTACACAAACTCTAACTCATTGCAAAAGACCTTCCAATCTTGCAATGTAGATTTCCATGCAAAACAGTTACACTCATTGAAAAAAAATTGCTTAAAGGGAGAAGCTAAACATCAAAGACACATGCAAGTTAAAAAAACAAACAAGCAATATCTCGATACTTAAATCTCATTGAAGATACTCCCATATACCCATGTGCCATTTGTGAACACTTACATTTCAAAGCCAATATACGTACAATAAGCAAAGCAATAATACTAGCAATTAGATATTTTGAATCTCTTAGAAACTTTACTCTCCTCTCAAATGATAGAAAAATTTGCAAATTTTGTAACAAGGAACTAACCAATGGGCATATGCTAAGATATACATCACCTTCGCAAATTCATCACAATATTCTACTACCATCTGTGAGTGCATTGACATCATTGGAAGAACGTTTGGTGTCGCCTAGAACAACATTTGCATGGATTAGACAGCTTGGCTACAAAAGAGCACATCTAGGTCTCACTAGAACAATAATCAATGTGCCAGCTGATTTATATAAGATTCACTTGGCATTTCCTAGAAACCTGTACGACACAACAACAATTTCCATTGTTCTAAAAAGGAAACTAGAGTACAAAAATGCATTTCTGCCTGGAAATATTCACCCAAATGCTGTGATGACCGCACTTAAATAGCTTTGCAAAACCAAGCTCTACAAAGACGAAGGTGTTGTTGTCAACCATGATTGGGAAAAAATATTTAATGAAATAATACAGCAAGAGAAAAAAAACTTGTCTCCTCTTGAAGCAACAAAAACAAATGAAAGTAAAAATGGCATAGAGATGGTATCTGAAACATTGGTGCACGGATATGGAGAAACAAATCTTCTAGCTAGCTTGAGAAATAAAATAATATAAATAGCACAATCATAAAACTTTAGTCCACTAGGAATCTTTCGAGATAAGTATTCAGAGGAATTAAATTTCCCCACACTTTTTTTGGATTTAATAAACCAGAAGACATTCTCAATCGCTTCTCCTATCAACATATAGAAAAATGGGAACTAGAGCACAAAAGAAAAGACTTCAATAGACATGGCACAAACATATCCTTCAAGGCAATTAAAGTGATTATAAAACAACTATCTAATACTTTTTGGATATCAATTCGCATTGGCGAACTAAAGGGAAAAAAAATAACCGCCAACGAAGTAAAATCAAAATCCAATCTCGAGAACATTCTTTAAACTCCAATAGCATATTGTTGCTTGAAAGTGACAAGAACATATTCTAACTATTATAAAAACATGAAAAAATATATTTTTTCTATGATTCGACAACTTGGGCCACCAATATGTTTTGTAACATTTACAAGTGCAAAGCATCTTTGGAATCCTTTATGCATAGTGTTGCAACAAGTTGCAAAAAACAAAAAGGAAAATGCACATGACAATTTGAAAACACAAACAATCGATTCATTGATAGAAAGACACCCAATAATTTGTAGTCGTTACTACAGACATAGAATATCAGCATTAAAGTCTTTACTATTAAAAATGATCAAACATTTGGAAAGGTAGTCGATTTTTCTTCACAACAAAGTTCCAACAAAGAGGAAATGAACATGAACATGGCCTTTTGTGCATTAAAGATGCACCAATCTATGGAAAAAATACTGACAATGAAATTACTTCTTTCATCGATTGCTACTTGTCGACAAACTCATCTTTCCTAGATGAGAACCTTTTAAAAATTCAAACACACTACCACACAAAGACTTGTAGAAGAAATCAACACTCCAAATGCAGATTCAACTTCCCTCTACCCGCTATTAATAAAAATGTAATATTGGAACCATTAGAACATAATGATACTCTTGTACAGCAAAAATCCAAATAAATTTTCGTCGTTTTGGAAAGTCAAGAATACAAAAAAAAACACTAGCTTCGATGATTTCTTAATGGACTTTAAATTAACAAGAGACAATTACATTTTGTTTCTTTTTTCTTTTGTTGATCGCTCTACATTGATACAAAAATGAGATCCTTTTGACATTTGGATAAGCGCATTTGCAAAGTCGATACGAAAACTATGGCAAGCGAATATAGATGCACAATTTGTGTTTGGTGCCTATGCAGCAGAAGTATATTTTAGTTCTTACATAAAAAAATTTGATCACAATTTGATAGTTGCCTTCAAAAAAATCAAAGACAAGTGTTTTGTCGATAATGATGGGAAAATTCAAACCATACGTAAACTTGGCAATGCACTTTTGAATATGCAACAAATGTCCAATAGATAGGTAGTCCATCTTGTTCTATCATTGCCTCTTTATTCATCATCAACAAGGATAAATTTCATAAACATTGCACCAGATGATAGACAAACAATTGTGTTGAAAAGGCCTCTTCTTTTGGAACAAGATCCTGATGATTCAAAAAGCATTGTCTCTACTTCTATTTTAGACAAATACATCGCATATCCTACAGAGCTTTAAAACATTTCGTTAGCACAATTTGCAGCTCCTTATTTCTCTATGAACAGAACGACAATCAAAAGAAATAGGTTGTGTATCATACGTTACATACATTACAACAAAGAAAAATATCCTAAGAAATTTTTCCAAGAAAAAATGATCCCCTATGTTCCACACAGAGATAGATGCACCTTTAAAAAAACAAGTTCATAACATGGTCTCAAGCATTTATGGTATGCAAAGAATAGATAGATGCTATTGAAAAAATGTTTGTAGCAACATCATCAAAAAATGGGGTTGCATTAATGTCGCATCTGAACTCATTGCAAAAAACAATGTGCAAGTCTCTTGTCATGATTCTCCAAAAAGAAAATATGGAATTCCTTCATTTGAACAATTCGACATTCATAATGACTCACTACACAAAAATTCCAATCAGCCAAAATATCAAATTGAGCCAAAATTTCCTGAAAACCCCATTTTTTCTTTCCATAGATTAATATCATGCTCTAAGGAAAATATTAAACAATGAGCAAGAAATAGTTACAAAAGAAATTATCACAAGAAAAAGGAATGACCCCTTGAGTCCAAACTACTTGTTCTTGACTAGTGGAGCGGGAATAGGAAAAACACATACAATAGAAACAATCTACCATGTTTTATTGCATTATTATGATAAACAACATGAAAGCGATCCTTTGAAAAGAAAAGGATTGATTTTTTTGTTCATTGGAAAATCTCCATACAATGTTGGTAGTTTTATAGTTCATTCTACTTTGAGATTTCCATTTGGCTCTACAAAAATGGTCCCTCTCAATTCCAATACACTTGACCTATTGGAAATATAATATGTGCATCTAAAAGTCTTGTTAATAGATGAAGTCTCTTTAATAGGATCTCGAATGCTTTTTAACATAGACAATAGACTAAGAGAAATTATGCATGTCGCAACAAAACTTTTGGTGGTATCGATGTTATCTTTTGTAGTGATTTTTTCCAAACGCAACCAGTTCATGATTGTTGTATTTTTGAAAAACCTAGACTCCATCAACAAACATTTCCTTATACATTTTGGACTGACAATGTTAGATTCTACGAACATAAAATAGTGGTCAAACAAAAAAATAAGTAATTTATAGATGTTCTAAATAGAATGTGAACCTGTTCGCATACAATGGATAACAGTGAATTCCTAAACCACCATTGTTGCCAAGAATCGCCAATGGACGCAACATTCCCTTACCTATTTCACACTAACAAAGATGTATAGAAACATAATTCAAATATGCTATCGATTGTTAATAAAGAACCATTTTCCTTCATTGGAGATGATAGCAAAATTGATCCACTGGAAAAAACCAAACACACATTGAAGGCCCAATGGAATTTCCTTCAACAATAATATTGAAGCAAAACATGCTTGTTGAACTCATAGCAGGAAACTACTCAACTGAATATGGTTTAGTAAATGGTGCAGAAGGGTTATTTAGATATTATTCCAGCAACAATACTGACTTTATTTGGATTGAATTTCTGGACACAAAAGTTGGTCTATTGGAGCGCAACAAAATGTGTTTCCTATTTATTTCTGAAATCAAACTTTCATGGACACCAATCAAAAGAATCACATTGCAAAAAACTACCAAAAATAACATTAATGCCATACAAACACAATTTCCAATTCAACTAGCTCGTGCACGCACAATCCATAGAGCACAAGGTCTTACAATGGAGAAATTGGCATTTGATCCAAAAGCGGTTAAAAAACATGGCCTTGATTACATAGCCCTTTCTCGCGTGAAGATATGAAATTTCTTTATCTTTTAAATAGGTTAGAGAAGAATAATTTCTCCCTTTGTCCAGCAATAGCCGCTAAAATAGATAAACTACAAAAAACACGTTCATGGCATTTTCAACATGGCTTGAATTCGATCCCAAATAGGAAACATTTTCTTGTTTGTTCATTGAATATTCGTAGCCTGTGTTTGCATAGTGATAGCGTCACAAACGACAATGAGTGGATGCAATCAATCAATTTTTTTTTACAAGAGACACAGCTGCACCTAGCACCAGACAAAGAAAAAAAAATCAAACACAACTGCAATTGGATAACAACATTTTTTATCCATGATATTCTTACTTTGATTAAAATAAATATCTCCATTTTTAAATCTGAAAATTACGCAAACAAATCAATTGAGGAAATTGCCACAGATATATTATTAGGAGGCACTCTCTTAAAGTTGATTAATATATACGTTGGACCACATGCTCAGCTAGAAATCCTCTTTCATATACTAGAGAAAATGTTATCAAACAAGATAAGCAACAGACAATTTCTGATAGCTAGGGACTTTAACATTGACATGCTGCAAGAAACATACTCAAAGAAAAAAGTATATCTTTTTATGGAATCAAGGTCCCTAACACTTAAAACAACAAAGATGACAACTATATATGGCTCAATGATTGACCATTTTTGGACAAGCCTGCAAACCACTGATCTTGTTTTCACTATATCAGATGCATATTGGACTGACCACAATTCCAGTTTCTTATCTATCCCTGCCAATTTCAACTAGCTTATTCATGGAAACTGAGTATAAAATATACATATACTTCTAACAATTGCACTCTTTTGTTCAAAACATTGACACCTCCTTAACAAATGCTTCCAACAACATCTAAATTTCTTTGCTGCTATCAGAAAAGATGCTACAAATTTTTTTTGCTTTGCTTTGTTTTGCTAACATGAAAAACACAAGAAAAACAATTCTAGATTACAACACTCTTATTATTATATGCTTCTTTTTTATTAAAAAAAAAAAAGGAAAAAATTATTGGAAAAAACATTACCTAGATATTGATAAAGCAAATAACCAAAGAAAAAAAAGGGACTTGATACATTGTTCACACTAAATATAACCCAAAAACTAAAAAAAAAACAAACAATTTTGCCACAAAAATATTGTGCATTTCCACTACTATTGGAATTGCATTATGATTATGCATAGCAAAGGTAATTCAATTCAATAGTCTTTTCTTTTTTGTCAATGTTATTTTCTCCACATTTTTTGCATGATTTTTTGATACTCAATGCCACTTTAAACTTACTTCATTTGTTTATGTCTTAACATAAATGCAGTGCATAATATTCTTGTTGCCTAATGATTGTGACAAACACACAAAAAAATAGTTGCATTTTATTTGAGGCTCTCATGGAAAAGTACAGCAGGAAAATGCTCCAGCAACAAACAATTTTTTAGAAACCAAAAAACCAACAACAGACACAACATCAAGCAAAGATAATTCCAAGAGGTTGTTCTCGCTCCTACTGTTTTGCACTATATACGCTCAATTTTTCAATAAACATATGCATAGTTTCATTAACCTTTCTTCATTATTGCTTTGATAATTGAAACCTCCTCGTATATATTGATTATGTTATTTGTAGACCAAAACAAACACCAGTCCAGCCATCTACCATCATATAACTCTGTACAACAACTTATGGAAATACATTTGAAGGGGATGTTTTAGTTATCTAAGGCCCTTACCAGAATTCCCCTATCAAAACAAACATTTTCCATGCAAACTTGGTAGACAAAGATGGGAAAATGACTATCACAGCCATTGTTAATGATAACTTGATCAAACGATTTGCTAGTTTCCTCCAACCTAGAAACAGTGTTCGAATCAACAAGCTTGAAAAAAAATAGGTCAATATGAACGATGCGATGCAAAATATTCGATTGTCATCTTAGAAAACACTACCATGAAACAATTGATACAGTTTGCACGGTGAGAAGACTTCCTCCAGATATGACGATTTCTGAACTTCAGTTTTCAAATGATAGCTATGTTGTTAGGTCAATCATAGCAATAATTGTCGCAGCTCAGTACAACAACCGACAATTTGATTTCTACATCAAATATGGTGAAACAACAAACAACCACGCAACTGTAAAGACATGTTACTTATATAAATATGTTGTTCCAAAACACCATTTTGATTTTTTTCCTACCTTGCAATATAACATATATATATATGCACCTAGATCAATTTCTTTTAAATTATTCACAATCAATAAAACATTTTTCTTTCTTACTTCTACAACTTCAAGTCGATGAAACATATAAAGAGATTTTCTTGCAGGTGCAAGAGCAACTTGCATCTAATGACGCACCGTTTTATATTTTCAAAAACATAGTCAGGAACGGTGCAAGAGGCATTCATATAATACAGACATCAACATCCACATTTATTGATCCATTAAATGATGACTATTAAATCCATAACCTTGTGCCAATTGCTGAATCAAAAATACGAGTTCACTTTTTCTATACACTTGATTGTGTTCTCTACTTCTCGTCCCCCATATGAATTTGTTCATGCAATAAGCAAAACAATTTTTTTCTTCCTATTTTTAAACTAGCCTAGACAAGGAAAACATGTTTAATGCTCCTATTTCATTGAACAATAAAAAATTGGTTATGTACCTTTTTTATCATCTCTTATGTTATATAACTATGGAATTTACAAATCTAAGGAATTCCCAAAGCCAAAAATTTCTTTGCTCCTCCATTTAGAGCTATTTGCAACACCTGCAACTTGCCAATGATACAAAAATTTTCAGCTTTGTACATTCTGCAAACAAGAAACAAAAACTCGATATGAACACAACCTTGAATGCAATTTGGACAAAGCACATGGTTTGATAGAATGTTGTTTATGAGGTCCATTGTTGAAGCAAACTTGCCCAGCAATTGCAGCTGTTTCATACGAACAATATTGTCAAAGTGTTTCTTCTATGATATTCAAACTGCGAAGATTTTTCCAAGAAGGGAATTTTACCTTTGCAATCGACAACAGAGTAACTGATCTTAAAAGAACTTAACAACCAATACAAAATCACAGGTTTTCTTCTAGTTATGTACCCCCTTAATATATATATATATATATATA
>LPNX010303637.1:280481-317852 GCA_001517045.1 Pseudotsuga menziesii
TTGTTTTAAAAATAAAAATAAAAAAAAATTTGTTTTTCAAATATTCAAACAACTTTTTTTCTAGCACATACATTTGTTTCTAAAGCAACTACATTACTTGGTTTTAAAAAATATATATATGTTTTTAAATATTCAAATAACATTTTTTTGCAACATTTGATTTTCACTATGCTCTACAGTGTTCAATTTTTTGCTTAATGGTCTCACTTTACTGTGTGCAAAATGTGCGGACCCAGCTATGAAAACAAGAAAACAAGTTGCATCTGCTTTTGACACTCGCGTTCCCAGCTTATGCTATGTTCAGATCTGCGTTCTTTTTTATAATTTGTATATTGTGAATAGAAAAGTTGTTTTCAATCTTGCATCAAACAATGTGCAGTGTAAAACACAACTTTCATTGCATATTCTGCAATAACATAACTCCATTTTTGAAACATGGCTATGTCTTTTTAACATACCACACCTCTTAAACATATATTGATATTTTCTCTACTACAACTGCTATCTCATATATTATAGCGTCTTATGACATTAATATCTTTTTTATCTAAAGAATGTTATGTCACATTTCATCTCATTTCATTTCTCACTTGTTAACAGTTTTTTTTTACTGCAGTAAAGCTTTTACTTTTTTCATCTATTGATAATACATCTCTAATTTTTTTTTTAAATCACATATAGGAAAATGTTACTCACTAGATTTCGCCATATATGCATATGTGTTGTGTTTTTTGTTGATGATATATGGCTTGACTCTGAAAACAAAAACCTCAAATGCAAACTTGTCATTTTTAATACCATCAATATTCTTAGGTATTTGCACCAAAAATTATCATCTCATGCTTAGATTTTAAGATGCATTCAAAAACAAATCTTACACCATTTTTTGTGAAAATATGTTGATAAAGCGTGTTTATAATGCATGTAATTGAATTTTTGGTGTAGAAAAAATCTTATACCATTAGAAAGGTTGCTTGGTTGATGTTAATATTTTTTTCCTTTTTTCCTTTGACAAATGTTGCTCATACTTAAATTAAATTATATTGATGGGTATAGAATAGTATAAGCCACATGAATAGTAAATTATCTAATGGATATTTGTTTGTTGATGTATCAACCTTAAACTATTCATGTCAAATTTTAGATTATATATATATAATATATATTCAACATCTCTCTCTCTCATATATATATATTCAGCATTACACTCAATTATTTTTATTTCCCCTTTTTCTTATAAGCAAGTGATTAAATGTCCAAACATGTTCTTTGGCAACTTGTAGTCAATATTAAGTGATTGTTTCATGAAAGGGGTCTTGTTTCCAAGAATTGTGGAAGTATAAATGCTACACAAATTTGAATCACTGAGCAATTAGAATTGTCATTTTTTGATAAGTGCATTTTACAAGGAATTTATTTTTTATAAATTCAAATGGAGTAGAGGAAATCATGGCCCAACATATTCAACATTGAATTTCAAAGATGTTTACATTCATATCTATCTCCTAGATATGTGTTACTTGGGAAATCAAATCTCCTATATAAGACTTTGTATGTCTAGCTAAAACTTCGCCTACATGAGACATTGAGATTTTGATTGACATATCAACAACATTGTTCAAGGTTTTATAATCATTATACATATATTTATTATGCGTTGTTTAACTAAAGAATGAATGGATTAAAATAGCTGTAAAGTCCATTTCATTATTTGCTTTGCATTTATTTCCAAATTTTTCCACTTATTTGGAATGATTATTTCCATCTATTATATAGTTGAGAATCAAAATTTGACAAGGATCTAGTGAGGATTTTAGCAAAGTTGGAAGGATATGGTTGAGAGTAAAGAAACTATCCCTTAATGTAAATCAAAGGAGATTAGATGCTTTTCTTCTAGGTTTTTCCTCCTATAGCTTTTATCAAGAACAACTAGCCCTTCTTTGGTTCTTGTCATTGGTATAGACCTTTGCAATTGTCAAACAACACGTAAATAAAGCTGCATTTCTTCAATCTATTAAAGCTGAGGCACATCACACCTGCTTCTATGGATACCATTTTATAACAAGAGCTATTGACAACGTCGGGGACATTGCCACCTCGTGGCTCTTGTTTGAATATAACTCTCATTCAGTCGTTTTCATTTTGTCCAAAGTTATTTTAACTTTATGGTGGATCATATATTTATATGTGGGTTGGAAATTTTTATTTATAAGTAATCACTAGCACAACCATTTAATTTGTGTTTGGTGAACATCTATAGATCACAAGTTAAGTGTCACTAATAAGTTATTAGTTACTTGTTCTCACTTTCTTTTAGTTAAATGAGTTATACAAATTAAAAGTTATCCATGCACCAACAACTAGTTACCTATACATCAAGTGCTATATATAATTGTTTATTTTGAATTTGAATTTGAAACTAGTGCTATAAAATGAATCTAGGCAATACACTTGTCTCATGCAAGGCTAGAAAAAACATAAATACTTGTCCACCCAAAATCTGAAATAAAAACATTTATTTATGTAATTAATATTTTATTTAAAAACTTAGTTTTAATTGTAAAATTAAATTGAAAAGTTATTTATTTTATTTAAATGTTAAAAAAATTATTAAAATGTTATATATATATTTTCCAATAAATAAAGATAAATATCAATATTCAAATGTTATAATTTATTTTATAAATAAAAATGACCATCACATTTTTAACATATTATATTAATTAAATAAATAAATAAAATTACACTTTTATTATTACTGGAAAATAGCCCATGATATTTAACGTTTTTGGGAATCAAAAGCCCTACTTACACCTCACATGTTATAATTTATTTTATAAATAAAAATGACCATCACATTTTTAACATATTATATTAATAAAATAAATAAATAAAATTACACTTTTATTATTACTGGAAAATAGCCCATGATATTTAACGTTTTTGGGAATCAAAAGCCCTACTTACACCTCACAAATAGACAACAATAAAAAAAAAATTAAAAATGAAAATCCTTTATTTTTCAAATTTATTTTAACCCCACTAAAAGCAAAACCGCATATTTTTTTTTTTCATGACCTTACTAAAAGCAAAGAACATATATACATATTTTTCCTAACCCTACCTAAAGCAAAATGAAATATATTATTTTTTATTCTAATTCTAACCCTACCTTAATTTAGACTCACGAAGACAGATTGGGAAATCCTTAATTTTTTTCCAAAGTTAATCTAACCCTTCCAAAAGAAAAAGCAAAAGGACATGCTTTAATGAGGATATATCTTTTACAAAGTTATCCTAACCCCAACCTCACTCATGTATTTATATATCTATGAGGGGATGAGGGAGGAGAATGGGATAATTTTTTTGCAGAGTTATTTTAATTTTCTGATGGGGTAGAGAATGGGATATTTTTTTCAAAGTTATTTAACAAAAATAACTATTTTTACGTTTGATTAGATTTAATTATAAAATTAAATTGAAAAGTTATTAAATTATTTAAAGGCTAATACTATTATTAAAATGTTATTAATATTTTTCTAATAAATAAAGGTAAATATTAATATTTAAATGTTATAATTTTTTTGATAAATAAAAATGAATTTTACATTTTAGCATATGTTAATGAATAAAGTAAAATAGAAGAAATTGTAAAAAAAAATTCATCATCAATTATAGTTAATGATATTCAATCTTTTGAGAATCAAGATGCTTTACTTAAGCCCACGTGAAGAAGCCCAATCACTCATATATCTATTCATTTTAATACCATCTCAAAGCAAAAAATAGAACTTTCTTTATCAAAATTATTCTAACCTCACCAAAATATTTTACATCCAAGCCACGGCATGTCTCAAGGGAATTGAACCCAAATGAATGGAATGGATTCCATCTAGCCCCACCAATGGACCAACGTGTCCTTAACATTTTACTTGAAGTTATTCTATTATCACTAAAATTAAAAGGGTATATTTTCAATTTGTCCATTTATAATCAATCATCAATATTTTACTTAAACCATTTAACTATTTATAAATGTAAAATTAAATTAACAAGTTATTAATTTATATAAATTTAATAAAAATATTAAAATATTATAAACATTTTATTTGATGACTAAGTGTGAACGTCAAATTTAATCCTCTTTTTTTCCAAAGGAAAATATCATAGCCTCATATTAATAAAACCATGTTGTTCATTGGACCTCTTGGTCTTACAAAACATGAAGAATAAACATCAAATACTATCTATAATTATGAGTAGTAAGTCTGATATATCAAAAGACAATTCCATTCTACACCGGCCTACGTAGACCTTATGGCCATCAGTGATTTCCCATAGGTCCATAAAACCGTCTGGCAAGAAGAGGCCCATCTTGGAGAGAGAGTCAGCGTCTGAGTTACATTCTCTGTAAACATGTTGAAAGGTCAGTCGCTGGAAAAGGAGGCAATTCCTTTTGATATCCTCTTAGATGGGGAGAAGAAATATGCCCCAAGGAGGCTTGTCAAGCTTGAGGCAATCCATGGTCAGTTTGGAGTCACCAATAATCTGTAGGTGATCCACACCAAGTGAGAGAGAGAGCTTCAAAATAAGTCTGATAGCTATAAATTCCATGTAATTATTCGTGACGTCCCCCAGTCCAGCTGAGAACTGGAAGGATTGAGCACATTTGAGGTGAAGGATGCCACCCGCTCCACCAATCCGAGGCTGACCTTGGGATGCTCTAGCGACGAAATCCCATAGGGAAGAAACATCCACGATAGGGTCTTTAATGACTCTGAATGGTAAGATGGATCCTGACACCGGGAAGGATTTAAAGATACCAAAGATTCATCCTGCATAAACTTGAGCATGGATGAGGATGTCATTAAGGATATTCATGTTCCTAGCAATTCACATACCCCAGACTGCAAAGACTAGGAGGGTGTTCGAAGTGGAATAATGTATGCAGCTAGTCCATGAGTACTAGGCAAGTTGTAAATCAACACCAGTCCAAATAAATGGAAGACTAGCAAGCAGAGAGAGGCGGCACTAGACTTCATGGGCGTATGAGCAGTGCATGAAAATATGAGCAATGGATTCAACATCCATTTCATATAGTGGGCATCTACTGGGCCCAGCGAGAAATCTATGCTTCAAGGTGTCCCAAACAATAATTTTTCCATCCAACGCCAGTCTGAAGAATAATTTATTTTTGAGAGGACATTTCAACTTCCATATGCTGAAAACCCACCAATTTGGCTGAGCATGGTCTTCCATGTCTCTTAGCACCTGATATCCAATAATGGGAGTAAATGACCCTCCTTTGGAATTTTTGATCCAAGAAAGAGTGTCTGGCCTATTAGTGAGTCTAACCAGGCTGCTCTATAATCTGTATATGTAGTGATCCCAAATGATCGTCTCATCCTCCGTCAAATCTAGTTCATCAGCCGTGAACCAATATTGTTGAGCGTTTGGGAGGTCGCGTAGATGGGAGATCTGGTGCATAGTTTCATTAACCTTTCTTCATTGTTTCTTTGATAATTGAAACCTCCTCGCATATATTGATTATGTTATTTGTAGACCAAAACAAACACCAGTCCATCCATCTACCATCATACAACTCTGTACAAAAACTTATGTAAATACATTTGAAGGGGATGTTTTAGTTATCTAAGGCCCTTCAAAAAACAAAAACCAGAATTCCCCTATCAAAACAAACATTTTCCATGCAAACTTGGTAGACAAAGATGGGAAAATGACTATCATAGCCATTGTTAATGATAACTTGATCAAACGATTTGCTAGTTTCCTCCAACCTAGAAATAGTGTTCGAATAAAAAAATTTGGCTTGAATAAAAATAGGTCAACATGAACGAGGCGATGCAAAATATTTGATTGTCATCTTAGCAAACACTACCATGAAACAATTGATACAGTTTGCACGGTGCAAAGACTTCCTCGAGATATGACGATTTCTGAACTTCAGTTTTCGAATGATAGCTATGTTGTTGGGTCAATTGTAGCAATAATTGTCGCAGCTTAGTACAACAACCGACAATTTGATTTATACATCAAATATGGTGAAACAACAAACAACCATGCAACTGTAAAGACATGTTTCTTATATACATATTTTGTTGTTCCAAAACACCATTTTGATTTTTTTTCCACCCTTGCAATATAACAATATATATGCACCTAGATCAGTTTCTTTTAAATTATTCACAATCAATAAAACATCTTTCTTTCTTACTTCTACAGCTTCAAGTCGGTGAAACATATAAAGATATTTCCTGCAGGTGCAAGAGCAACTTGCATATAATGATGCACCGTTTTATATTTTCAAAAACATAGTCAGGAACGGTGCAAGAGGCATTCATATAATACAGACATCAACATCCACATTTATTGATCCATTAAATGATGACTATGCAATCCATAACCTTGTGCCAATTGCTGAATCAAAAACATGGGTTCGCTTTTTCTATACACTTGATTGTGTTCTCTGCTTCTCGTCCCCTATATGAATTTGTTCATGCAATAAGCAAAACAATTTTTTTCTTCCTATTTTTAAACTAGCCTAGACAGGGAAAACATGTTTAATGCTCCTATTTCATTGAACAATAAAAAATTGGTTATGTGCCTTTTTTATCATCTCTTATGTTATATAACTATGGAATTTACAGATCTAAAGAATTCCCAAAGCCAAAAATTTCTTTGCTCCTCCATTTAGAGCTATCTGCAACACCTGCAACTTGCCAATGATACAAATATTTTCAGCTTTGTACATTCTGCAAACAAGAAATAGAAACTCGATATGAACACAACCTTGAATGCAATTTGGACAAAGCAGATGGTTTGATAGAATGTTATTTACGAGGTCCATTGTTGAAGCAAACTTGCCTAGAAATTGCAGTTGTTTCATACGAACAATATTGTCAAAGTGTTTCTTCGGTGATATTCAACCTGTGAAGATTTTTCCAATAAGGGAATTTTACCTTTGCAATGGACAACAGAGTAACTGATCATACAAGAACTTAACAACCAATACAAAATCACAGGTTTTCTTCTAGTTATGTACCCCCCTTAAATATATATATATATATATATATATATATATATATATAGCACACTACGTATTTAAAAAAAAAAAAATCTATGGGAGCATATTTTCTGGCACTAAGAAAACAGACATTTCTTTTTTACCAATACAAAATCACAGGTTTACTTCTAGTTATGTACCCCCCTTATATATATATATATATATATATATAGCACACTATGTATTTAAAAAAAAAAAATCTATGGGAGCATATTTTCTGGCACTAAGAAAACAGACATTTCTTTTTTAAACAGCTACATTACTTGGTTTTTTTTTAAAAATATGTTTTCAAATATTCAAATAACATTTTTTTGCAGCACTTGATTTTCACTGCGCTCTGCAATGTTCAATTTTTTGCTTAATGGTCTCACTTTACTGTGTGAAAAATGCGTGGACCCAACTATGAAAACAAGAAAACAAGTTGCATCCACTTTTGACACTCGCGTTCCTAGCTTATGTTGTGTTCAGATCTGCGTTCTTTTTTATAATTTGTATATTGTGCATAGAAAAGTTGTTTAAGGTCTTGCATCAAACAATGTGCAGTGTAAAACACAACTTTCATTGCATATTCTGCAATAACAAAACTCCATTTTTGAAACATGGCTATTTATTTTTAACATACCACACCTCTTAAACATATATTGATATTTTCTCTACTACAACTGCTATCTCATATATTATAGTGTCTTATGACATTAATACCTTTTTTATCTAAAGAATGTTATGTCACATTTCATCTCATTTCATTTCCCACTTGTTAACAATTTTTTTTACTGCAGTAAACCTTTTACTTTTTTCATCTATTGATAATACATCTCTAATTTTTTTATTTTTATTTTTAAATCACATATAGGAAAATGTTACTCGCTAGATTTCGCCATATATGCATATGTGTTGTGTTTTTTGTTGATGATATATGGCTTGACTTTGAAAACAGAAACCTCAAATGCAAACTTGTCATTTTTAATACCATCAATATTCTTAGGTATCTGCACCAAAAAATATCATCTCATGCTTAGATTTTAGGATGCATTCAAAAACAAATCTTACACCATTTTTTTATGAAAATATGTTGATAAAGCGTGTTTATAATGCATGTAACTGAATTTTTGGTGTAGAAAAAATCTTATATCATTAGAAAGGTTGCTTGGTTGATGTTAATGTTTTTTTCCTTTTTTAGCTTTGACAAATGCTGCAGTGCTAATGTTTTCCATCAAATATTACAGCTCAAGATTTTTTTTTCATGAACATTTAATCATTTCCCAACAATTTTATGATAGCCATGATATTAAAAAAAACAACTTGCTTTTGTTCATGTTATAACATTAGATTTCAACCTAAATGGGAGGTAAAATAGTTTTAATTTTTTGCATCCATGGAAATAAACCAACTTGACAAAATTCAAGATATACAATTTAGAACTAGATTTGCACCTCAAAAAAAAATATGATTTTGACTGATATAACAAGTATAAGAATTAAACATTGACCTGCAAGTTAGCAAATTCAATGTTTTTTTGCAAACCAAACTTTTGTCACTACTTCTTGTCATTACTCTTCTTCAAATTATAAATTGCTTGGTAAAGTTTTATAGTACAAATTTATGTGATTTAAATAAGCCTGCGATTTCAGAAGAAAAAAATCGTTATAGCTTTTAGAAAGGTTTTCATACAAAACATGAAATGAGCCTCTTCAATTATTGACTTTTTCAAACTAAAAACAATGAGCTTGAATACATACAACCTTGAAATGCTTTGGCATTCTTACTTTCCTTCACTCCTCCTTAATCCCTAAACAAACCAGTTTATATTCTTAATCTAATTTTCTATTTGGATCAAATGTCAAATTCCATCTCATGCTCTCTATTCTTTAATTAGCCAGAGCTCTTCAATGTCGTAGCTCATCATTGCCATAGATCTTCAATTGGTAAGCTTTGGCAAGTCATGTGATTTTTTTTGTTGGTCAAATAAAAATCGCTAATTCTGAGGAGAATTCTAATATATTTGACATAGTTTGAAATTATAGAGTAAAATCCAAAATTTGATATCTTTTTTAAATGCCTCACTGGCATTCACGAATTGTTTTCAGTTTGAAGCATTGACGAATTGGTTTGTTTTCGGTTTTGCCATGTCACGTGACACACAATTTGGTTTTTATACATCGCCTCAACGAATTGGTTTGTTTCCTATTAGCATTGATGAAGGAAGTGACAAAATTATTTTGGTTTATATGGTTAATGTATTGGTATTTGAGACAACGCCACCACATTCTAAAACCGTGAATTTGTTCATACAGTTAATGAATTGGTTTTCCATAACAGTTATGATAACCACAATGTTCTTTTAAACCTTCAAATAGGAGCATAGCTTGGGAAACAGGTAATATGCAGTGTTGGAGGAAACGACTGAGTTATTTCAAAACTAATTGGAGTAAAGAGAATGTGAGGAATGTGAAGTGGAGAAACGCAGGAGGTCTGTCAGGTTGTATCTGAAATGGAAAATTGATCAAATTCCAGGAGGAATGCGCAGTGGAAAAAAGAGAGATTCATTTATGAACTGGTAATATTGCTAAACCCATATGAAGAGTGCATAGTGAACACGTAGGAGGTCTGCTAAGCTGACAAATTAGTTAATGATAAAAATCAAATTGTTGGATCTATAAGTGATTGTACAGGGAACAAAACACTGATATGATTTTTAAAATGATTAGTTTTGTTATACAATGATATCTTTACATATATATTTAAAATGAAGATTATATACAGTATTACTTACCAGGGTTGATAATAGATTTAATATGGAGAGATTGAGTTGATTTGATTTTAGTATAGGCAGAGTTCTGACCATATTAACAGATAAGTTTGATTTTGGAATTCATAGACTGATTTGATTTTGATATTGCCAAATTTTTTATAGAGTATTGACAGACAGATTTGATTTTGCTATTGGTAAAGTTTTGACAGAGTATTGACAGATAGATTTGATTTTGATATTGGCAGCGTTTTGATAGAGTATTAAGAGATAGGTTTGGTTTTGGTTTTGGTTTTGGCAGTGTATTGACCATTTTAATTGATTCTTCGGGAAGGAAGGGAGGAACTAGGGAGACTATCAATCTCTTTACTAGTTGATGCTTGTATTCAGATAGTAGAAGCTATCTTTCAGTAGGAGCTGAAAACAAATAGGTAGTTTCCTGAGGTAGTAGCCTCATCTGAGTTATTACTCAAATAAAATATGATGTAACTGAGTTACCTGCTTATTTTACATCCATAAGAAGAAGAGGGTTTTTCCCTTTATGGGTTTCCTTATGAATGTTTTGGGTCTCTGTCCATTTCATGTGATTGATCAATTGGCTTAAATTTGCATAAAAGAAGTAATTTGTATTAGGAAGAATTGTTAAAAATTGTATTCAATTGATTCACCTCCCCCTCTTAGTTGTCTGACTTGATTAACAAATTGTATCAGATCCGGTCACTTCAGAATTCAGTTTAATCACTGGAAGTGTGTTCTTTTATATGAATAAGAAGTCTGAATTTACAAAACATGGATTACCTCTATTTGATGGACATAATAATTCTTTTTGGAGTATCAGGATGAAATTGTTTTTCCAGACTCAAGGAGTAGATGTTTGGCAAGCTGTACTGAATGAATATAGTGCTCCAGCAAAAATTCCAACATATGTTGCAGGTAAGAAACTTTATGAATGTAATTCCAAAGCCATGTATGAAATACCTGTAGGTTTAGCAGGGTCGGAATTTGTCAAAGTTATGTACTGTGAGTCAGCAAAAGAATTATGGGACAAGCTGAAAAATGTTTAAGAAGGAGATACTAAGGTGAAGAATGCTAAGTTAGAGTCATATAGGAGTCAATTTGAAAGTTTAAAATTGGAAGAATCTAAAGATATAGAAACTTATTTTCTTCGTATTGATGAAGTAGTAAATACCATGAGAGGTCTAGGATAAAAAATTAAAGATGTTGATATTGTGCAAAAGGTACTTAGATCTCTACCTATAAGATTTAATTCAAAAATATCTACTTTGGAAGAAAGAGCTAATATTGCTACTTTAGAAATGGATGAACTACATGGAATACTAAAAGCATATGAGAGGAGGAACTCTAGTGAGGATTCTTTCAGGAAAGAAGCGGCTTTAAAGAAAGTTAAGAAGGACAAGAAGAAATTTAAAGCAGAAACTAGCAATCATGAGGATTCAGAAGAAGATAAGGAAGAAGCTAATTTTGTCAAAAATTTGAAAAAGGGTACTGAAAAATACGAAGGTAAGCTTCCTCTCAAGTGTTTGGTTGTGGTAGAATAGGGAATTTTGACTCTAAGTGTCCCTACAATAAGCATTCCAATGGTGAAGAAGAAAGCAATAGAAAGAGTAACGAATACAAGAAAAAGTATAAATTTTTTTTGAAAGAAACTCATATAAAAAGAAAAGTCTATTTATTAAAGATAATAGTGATTCTTTAGAAACTGATGAAAATGATGTTACCTTAGATATGACTCTTCATGCCTGTAAAAAATTAGAATGATGAATTTATTGAAGAAGAAGAAGGTGAAGTTGATTTGGAAGCTGAGCTTGTAAGCGCATTGACTGAACTTAGAAAAGTAAGAAGATAATGTAAACATTTCAAAGAAGAAATTGAAAATCTTGAAAATGAGCTACAGAAATCTAACAAGTTGATAAAAAGCATTGAAATTATGATAATTGATTTAAAGCTCAAAATAGAAGAGGATAGATTAACTGAAGAATCGCTAAACAATTTGCTTGTAGAAAAGGATAAGGAAAACGAATATCTAAAATTTGAAGTTGTTTCAGTTAGAAAAAAGGTACAAGAAAATAACATGAATGGTAGTTCAAATATTTTAGAACAAATTATTAGTAATAAAAAACCAGAAAATGACAAAACTAGATTTGGTTATAAATATGAGGTTACTAATGCAAGTACTAGCATGAGTAATGAAAAAGTAGGTACATATGTGAAAAATACTAGCAATCAGATGGAATCAGTAAAGAAAAAAGATAATCAAATTTCAACAGTACATAGAAGAAGTTATGATAGGTACCAGAACAAATTTAATGGCTATTGTTTCTTTTGTTATAAGTATGGACATAAAGTTGCTTTTTGTAATGCGCTCTCAAGAAACATAATTGCACATAACAACCATGACAAATCTATATTTGATTATGGGAGAAGGCATGATAGAACAATTCAGAACAATGTGAATAATTCCTATAACAGATTTGATGTCTTAAGTTTTGAGATTGATTGTTATAGGTATAATAATTTTGTACATGTATAAAGAAACTATCTAATGAACTTTCAGAAATATGTTGAATCTAATTACACCAATATGAAAACTAGATGTTGGAAAAAGAAAACGGATCATCTAGAATCTGAAAAATACAGTCTAGCTTTACAAGATGATCATAAAGTAAAATGGTGTGTGGATAGTGGATGTTCTAAACATGTGACAGGAAGAAAATAGAATTTTGTTACTTTGGATGAAGGAAAATAAGGTACAATTACTTTTGGAAATGAACAATCAGCTAGTATAATTGGAAGAGGTACTATGTGTTTGAATAACAAAAGTATCATGGCTAAAAATATTTTACTAGTTGAGGATATGGAACATAATTTGCTAAATGTAAGTCAAATTTGTGATAAAGGGAATTATATGATTTTTTATTCTAAAAATTGTCAAATCAGAGATCTCAAAACAAATCAATTAGTTGGAACAGCTACAAGAACACTAAGAAACACCAACTTACATACTAGATGGGAAAAAGGAAGATTGTTATCTTGGAAATGAAGATGAAACTTTGGTTGTGGCATAAAAGGCTTGGGAATATTAACTTTGAAAGTCTGAATCAGTTAAATAAAAAGGAAGCAAAAAGAGATTTACCTTTCATAAAGAATCTTACCAATTATATTTGCAAACAATGTCAACAATGTAAAAAAACTAGACTTAAGCTTAAAACAAAAGAACACTCTACAACAAAATCTTTGGAAATAATACATGCTTAAGTTTGTGGACCTATGAGGACAAAAGGATTAAATGGTGAAAGATATTTTCTATTATTTGTGGATGATTTTACTCGAATGACTTGGATGTTTCTATTAAAAAGGAAGTTTGAGCCATTCAATTGTTTTCAAATTTTCAAAGAGTTGACTGAAAATGAAATTGACTGAAGATTAAATGTTTAAGATTGGACAATGGAGGAGAATTTGTTTCTAAAGAATTCAATAAGTATTTTGATGATTATGGTATCAAAAGACATTTTTTTGTTAGTGAAACACCTCAACAAAACGATGTTGTTGAAAGAAAAAATAGGAATGTTATGGAGATGGCAAGAACAATGTTAAATGAATCTAAACTAAGTAATGTACTTTGGCCTCAAACTGTTCATACTGTTGTACACATTATAAATAGAATTTTGTTGAGAAATAATAGTAACAAGACACCTTATCAGTTATGGAAAGGTAGACCAGCAAGTGTGAAACACTTTAGAATTTTTGGTAGTAAGTGTTACATAAAGAGAGTTGATAAAAATATGGGAAAGTTGGATTCTAGAACTGATGAAGGTATATTAATTGGATATTCATGCTCAAGAAAAGTTTATAAGTGCTACAATTTTAGATTGAAGAAAATTGTTGAAGCCATAGATGTTAAATTCGATGAATCTTTACTTTTTAAATCCAAAACTGAAAAGAAAGATCATCAAATATATGAAATATATGACAAACTGAAAAATAGAAGAAGAATCAAGTGATATAGAGGAAACTAAATCAGTTAAAAATGAAAATATGGTTCCTACTTTATTACAGGGGTCAACTCCATCTAAGACTCCAAGCAAAAGGATTCAAAGAAATCATCCTGAAGAACAAATCAATGGTGATATAAATGCAAGTGTTGAAACTAGACGAAAAAGGTAAGAATCTACTTCAAATCAAGAACAGGTAGATCATTACTCTCTGTGTTTGAAACCAAGAATGTTGAAGAAGCATGATGAAAACTAGATGAAAGCAATGAAAGAAGAAATAAGTCAAATAGAAAAGAACGAGACATGGGAATTAGTTCCTAGACCTTTAAATAAAAATTTTATTGGGGCTAAATGGGTTTTCAGAAACAAGTTGGATGAAGTGGGAAACATAACTAGAAATAAAACTATACTAGTTTGTAAAGGGTATGCACAAGTAGAAGGCATAGATTAAGGAGAAACGTATGCTAATGTTGCTAAAATGGAATCCATTAAGCTGATTTTGGCTTATGCTAGTTCTAAGAATATTAACGTTTATCAAATGGATGTAAAATATGCATTTTTAAATGGTGAGTTAGAGGAAGAAGTATACATGGAACAACTAGATGGGTTTCAGGTACAAGAAGGAGTAGATAATGTTTACAGGTTAAAAAAGGACTTGTATGGGCTAAAACAAGGTCCAAGAGCTTGGTATTCCATGATTGATAAGTACTTAAGGCAACAAGGATACATAAAAGGTAACACTAACAGTAATCTTTATATTAAAGAAGAATATGGTAGCTTGGTCATTGTAGATATTTATGTAGATGATATCATTTTTTGCAGTGATAATGATCAACTTAGCCAAACGTTTGCATACATTATGCAGAATGAGTTCGAAATGTCCATGCTTGGTGAAATGAAATTTTTCTTAGGTCTTCAAATCACACAATCTGATAAAGGAATTTTCATTTATCAAACTAAATATATCAATGAAATGCTCAAGAAGTTTCAAATGCAAGATAGTAAACCAGTTGGCACTCCCATGGTTAATGGATGCAAATTAAGTCAAACTGGTGATTCTAAAGATGTTGAGCAAAAAATGTATAGATCCATGATTGGCAGACTTCTATATGTTATACCTACAAGACCTGATGTTATGCATGTAGTTTGTCAAGTTGCTATATTTCAGGCTTCTCCCAAGGATTCTCATTTACTTGCAATTAAGAGAATTTTCAGATATCTTAAGGGAACAACAGAGGATGGTTTATGGTATCCTCAAGGTAATCATCTTGATTTGTATGCTTTCACTGATGATGATTGGGCAGGTTGTGTTGATGGCAGGAAGAGTACCAGTGGAGCATCATTCTATCTTGGAGGATGTCTGGTGAGTTGGTCTAGCAAGAAACAATCAGCAGTTTCCCTTTCTATTGCTGAGGCAGAATGCCTTGCAACTGCAAATTGTTGCACTCAGATTCTCTGGATGAAATAGATGTCAGAAGAGATATATATATTCATTATGATGACCATATTCCTATCTTATGTGACAATACTAGTGCTATTAGTATTTCCGAAAATCCAGTTTTGCATTCCAAAACGAAACATATTCCTATTAAATTTCATTTTCTCTGAGAGCAAGTTTCAAATAATACCATTAAGCTGGAATATGTTGGTACAAAAAATCAAATTCCTGGCATCTTTACTAAGCCTTTACCTAAAATGTAGAAATAATATATCAATGCTATGTGCAATGATTCTAAGAAGAAGCACATGAAATAGATCTTGCTACTAAGAATTCTCACAAGCATACACAGGAAAAATAGAGAGAAGAAAAGAGACTAAATCACATGAATGAAGAGATGAATATTGGTGTGTATCCTTCCATTGAATAATTATGAATAATAGTGTACATAAATAGTACATCCCTCATAGGAAAATTGAATTGTATGGAAACAACTCATAAAGCTCAAAAAGGTTGACTTACCAAAATATAGCAAACCCCCATAGGTGGCTAAAGCACTTACCAAATCTATCAAGGACCTCACGAGTTGGAAAAATCATGAGTGAGTTGCCAATGGGATGGAAATAACATCCTAATCCTAGAAAATGGAGAAAAACTTATGGAGGATGGGTTGGAAACAAAAGCTCCCAGTTTCCTAGTTGACTAGCTTTTATCTTATCCATAGAAAAGCAAGAAAAGCAGAAAAAACAGAATAAAGCAGAATCTAATGTAGAGTCTTGTATACTAATTTTGGATGGTCAAAAGGTGGTCAAGATCAACCCAGAATTGAAAATAAATCATTCCTATGATATAGATGGCATGTATTGACTTTAAGGTGCAAGTGGATGCCAACTAATTAAGCTAGTGGGTGAATAATTAATCAAATAATGATTAATTATTTTATCCTAAGTTGTGAGTGGGTTTAATATATTCCAACATAAAATGCAATTTGGGAGTCTTAGAGATCAGTTGGCGGTTTTCCCTCTTTAATTATTTTCCTCTCATTATACTCAGGATGGTAGGTTTACATGGTGCTTCTTTCTGCTCTTTTATCATATTTTTGGCTCATCTACAATACGTTTTTCTCATTGGTTACATCTTGCATAGATTCAAGTCTTTTTGATAAGGGGAGTTGGTGTTGCTTTAGATGTCGTTCAAGTAATATTTCTTGGTATTTTTGATAGGGGGAGCATTATTGATCCTTTTTCATCGATGATAAAAGGGGGAGAACAAGTTTAAGTTTGAAAGTTTGCAATCTATGCCAAAGGGGGATTTTGTTGACAGAGTTTGTTGGCCAGTTTGGTTTTTATCATTGATGTCAAACTTGGGGTTTCCATATGCTTAATACTTATCATGGTTATAGTGTTTTGTCATGGTTAATTTGATTTGAAAACTATCGTAGCTCACATGCATTCACCATTGTCGTATTTAGAGCTCTTCAATGTTGTAGCTCACCATTGCCATAGCTCTTCAATTGCTAAGCTTTGGCAAGTCACCTGCTATTTTTTGTTGGTCAAATAAAAATCCCTAATTTTGAGGAGAATTCCAATATATTTGACAGAGTTTGAAATTATGGAGTAAAAGCCAAAATTTGATATTTTTTTTGAAAATGCCTCATTGGCATTCACGAATTGTTTTCAGTTTGAAGCATTGATGAATTGGTTTGTTTTTTGTTTTGCCATGTCACGTGACACACAAATTGGTTTTTATAAATCACCTCAACGAATTGGTTTGTTTCCTGTTAGCATTGATGAAGGAAGTGACAAAATTATTTTGGTTTATATGGTTAATGTATTGGTATTTGAGACAACACCACCACATTCTAAAACCACGATTTGGTTCATACAGTTAATTAATTGGTTTCCTAGAACAGTTATGATAACCATAAATTTTTTTAAACCTTCAAATAGGAGCATAGCTTGGAAAACAAGTAAGATGCAGCGTTGGAGGAAACGACTAAGTTATTTCAAAACTGATTGCAGTAAAGAGAATGTGAGGAATGTTACGTGGAGAAACGTAGGAGGTCTGCCATGCCATATCTGAAATGGAAAATTGATCATCCAGGAGGAATGCACAGTGGAAAAATGAGGGAGTCATTTCTGAACTGATAAGATTGCTAAACCCATGTGAAGAATGCATAGTAAACACACAGGAGGTATGTCAATCTGACAAATTGGTGAATGATAAAAATCGAATTGTTGGATCTGTAAGTGATTGTATAGGGAACAAAACACTGATATGATTTTTAAAATCATTAGTTTTGTTATACAATGAAATATTTACATATATATATTTAAAATGAAGATTATATATAGTATTATTTACTAGGGTTTATAACATTTTTATTATGGATAGATTGAGTTGATTTGATTTTAGTATTTGTAGAGTTTTGACTATATTAACAAACAAGTTTGATTTTAGAGTGACAGACAGATTTGATTTTGATATTGGTAGAGTTTTGAGAGAGTATTAACATACGGGTTTGTTTTTAGTTTGGCATTGTATTGACCGTTTTAATTGATTCTTCAGGAAGGAAGGGAGGAACTAGGTAGACTAGCAATCTCTTTACTAGTTGATGCTTATATTCAGATATGTAGAAGCTATGTTTCAGTAGGAGCTGAAAACAAAGAAGTAGGTTCCTAAGGTAGTAGCCTCATCTGAGTTATTGCTCAGATAAAATATGATGTAACTGAGTTGACTACTCATTTTAGATCCATAAGAAGAAGAGGTTTTTTACCTTTATGGGTTTCCTCATGAATGTTTTATGTCTCTGTCCATTTCATGTGATTGATTAATTGGCTTAAATTTGTATAAAAGAAGTAATTTGTATTTAAGCAGAAATGTTAAAATTTGTGTACAATTGATTAATTGGCTTAAATTTGTATAAAAGAAGTAATTTGTATTTAAGCAGAAATGTTAAAATTTGTGTACAACAGATTCACCCCCTGCCCTCTCAGTTGTCTCACTTGATTAACAAGATCGTCAATGACCAACTAACCATAATGTAATTTACTCAAAACTAAAATCTAGTTTCTAAATTCTTAGGACATTGCCACCTGGTAGCTCTAGTTATATTTATTGATTTGAACTATTTATGATATATAAATATTTTAAAAATGTAAAGAAAAATTATGTTTATTTTTAATATAAAAATATTATTAATTTTAACCATTTTACATATAACATAAGTTAAATCTCTTAATTAACATCTTTAATAAGTATTCATAAGTCCCCCAATTAGCATCTTTAGTGATAACTTTAACCAAATTTATATAAGCACCAGTAAAATGTCATAAGTCAAGTTCCCAATTGAAATCTTTGATAAGTATTCTTAAGTCCCTCAATTAGCATCCTTAGTATTGAAATCCTTAATAAGTATTCTTAATTCCCCCAATTGACATCCTTGGTAAATATTGTAGGCATCAGCTAAAATATAATTAAGATAATCAAAATAGTAAATTATATAATGTAAATGAATTATAATAATGCAAAATAAAAAGAAAATATTTAAACATTATTTTTATTTATTTTAAATAAAAAAGAATTTAAAATGATTATGTAATGTTAATAATTAAATAAAAATAGCACTGTTAAAAGAAATAGAGATATAAATCATTTACTAATTTTATATAGTTTGTATTTATTATTTATATTATTTTGTTATATTTTATTATAATGGTAGAAATAAATGATATATAAAACTTGTTTTTTCATTTAAGTAAATGTCATACAAAATAGAAATGATAAATTATTATGATGATGATTAACATTCATGAGAACAACTTTGGTTTATGGACCTTAAGACTCATAATACTTGATTTACTTTAAAATCTTGTTCATGTGCTCAAAAAGCTTGTCAAGAAGCTTTCCAAGTTCACTATAGTTTTGGCAAGTTAGAAGTTTATAAAGGTTTGTATTGTATCAAATACTATGAAACTTAGTTTTAATGTGGGTGTAAGCATGGTACTCTAAGAGAAAGTGTTTTTCATCCTCAAAGCTCGTAGACTCACAAAGATGCCAAACAATTTCAGCCCATGGAGTTTTAGGAATAAAACAACACCCTCTTTCCCTATGGAGTTCATAAGAGTTTGTTCTAACATTGGCTATAATATTTTTCTTGGGTGAGCTAGTTACTACCTAGAGATACTTACCTTCCAAGTTAGGATTAATGACTTCGTTATAGTATCTTACTTTTCTCTTAACCTCTAAATTTTCCTCACACCACAATTTCTCTTTAAACTTAGAAGTAGTAATATTTTGACATTAATGCCCCAATGGTTTACCAAGTCACGATGTCTTTACACCAACACTGTTTGAGACAGTTGGTTTTGACTTGACTTTAAAGCAATTTTAAGAAGTCTCTAGTTTTCCATGTTATTTATCTTATGCTTATACATAAGGTACCTAGTCATATACCAGCTTAATAAGATTTCTAAAAAGGAAAAAACTTATTACATTTAAACAATATACAAAAATAGATGATATATAAAGTTCATTCTTTATCATTTGGAAGTGAAAACAAAAAAACTCATTACATTTTAACAATATACCAAAATAGATGATATACAAAGCTCCTTTCTTATTATTTAGAATTAAATTGCATACAAAACTAAAATGATAAATTATACAAGTGTATTGAGGCTTCCTCTTATAAATGATAAAAAAAATTATGACATAATGATAAAAAAAATTATGCATCTCTCTTTTAAAAAAAAATTTACTTTTAAAATTTAAAAAAAAAACACACATTACATTTGAACCATATTCAAAAATAGATAATACACAAAAGCTCTCATTTTTTATTATTTGAAAATAAATGGCATACAAAGCTGAATAGATAAAGTATACCATTGAGGCTTCCAAAAAAGGAAAAGCTCATTACATTTAAATCAAATACAAAGCTTTTACATGACATTAAAATTACATGATAGATAAATTATCAACCCCTCTTAAAAATAAAAATAAAACTTAATACTAGACCACAAACCTAATGGATAAATTATATGAGAGTATCGAGCCCTCCTAAAAATAAGAAAAGCTCATTACACCACAGTTCACCATAAACCCAATTTCCATGTTTTACACATAACTGAAAGTGCCACTTTTTAATTTCTTCTGTATCTCTTATAGACATCAATTTCACCAAATTTTTGGTATTTGGTTCCTTAACTTCTTTCCAATTTTCAACTACTTCCACCAACTTAGGACAACTATAAATCCTAAATTTTTGAAGTGTTTTCAATTTTAAATATCCCCCTGACAATCTCTCCAGTACTGGACATTCCATTATAGTGAACATTTGAAGGCTAGGCATTGCTCCATCCTTTATTTCTGGCAGCTTTTCTAATTTTTCTAACCTAACCAGTGAAAATATCTTTAACGAAGAAAATGCCCCTTCCTCACCAAATGGCTCTGGAAACTCCCTTACCTTACGGCATGTAATGATCTCGAGTCTCTGCAAACTCCTGAGCTTATGCAAATCTGGAAGCGTTACCAACTTATCGCACTTGAACAATATAAGACAGTTCAAGTTCTGAAAATATTCCTCAAATTTTTTGTTGCGATCGTGAGAGTACTCCATCTTATTCAAGTCAGGGCATTTCAAAGCAAGTCTTTTTAGCTTTGACATCTCACCGATGCTGCTGGGTAGATTTTTCATGTTTGTGAGTGTCAAACGGAGAGTCTCCACTTCGGCCATCTCCCCTAGTGCCTTCTCATCAAAAGTTTCCCCGTTGTTCTGTAGCTCTAGCCACTTGACTTTAGTTAATTTCCCTAGGTCGGAAATACAAGCCACTTTCTTGCGCTTACACCGTCCAGCATTTGTCCATAGGCTGTTAGAAGCCCCTTTCTTGCACTCACGGCCTTCAGCGTTTTTCCAGAGGCTCTGGCATTCAATCATATGCAAGTATTGCAAAGATGTAAGCGCCGAGATGTTACGAGGCAGATATTGTAGATCTTTACAATGGCTAAGCCCCAAATACCTTAATGATTTCAACATATGAAGTGCAGACGGCAATTCTGTGATGCTAGAAAAGCTAAGGTCAAGGATCTCTAGGTTTACCAGAGTTGTAAGAGATTCTGGTAGTGTTTTGATAGGCATCCCCATTAACCTTAAGCATACTAGCTGTTTAAATTTTCCGAAAGTCTTTGGTAACGACTGCACTGCCGTCCAGCTCAAATCCAGAAACTTAAGAGAGGACATACTCCCAAGCAACTTTCCTGGAATCTCTTTTAAAACACTATCTTTAGAGATCAATGAGCAAAATTGTCCACCTTTTAGTGACGGGTCAAGTGATTCGTTGCGGGTCAAGAAAATCCGAGTCTTGCCGCAACAATCATTTCCCTTTAACACTGTCGGATTCCCACCCACAGAGTAGTAGAAATTTTCTTGCTTCTGAGCAATCTGGATTGCCAAACTACGCAGTTCGTCATGGATCCTGAAGCAAACCACGCGGCCATCATGGTCTCTTATCATGGGCTCAATCAGATAACGATCTGCTAAAATTTTGAGATAATCCCATCCCTTCTCAAATGGGTCATAACCCTCCTCGTGCACCGTCTTATCTGAAAGCAGTCCTTCTCCTGCCCACAGCACAATCACATGCCGGGCGAAAAGAATTTCGTCTTCTAAGGAGGCTGCAGCTACAAGTAGAAAGCAGCATTGCATTTTAACACCTTCATTGGCGAGTGCCTCAAAACCAAACCCTAGTCTGCAATCACAGACGGTTTTGTTGTTTGACAGTCTCTGCAACGCCCATCTCCATTGCTTTCGATCAGTACTGTCGGCCATGGCCTTTCCTACTACTTTTATTGCCAGGGGAAGTCCTTGACACATCTGGCACAAAAGCTTGCCCTCTTCCTTCCCTGGCGGATTTCTGTTATTGTTCGGAAAGGCAAGATGAGAAAACAAATTCCAACTGTCATTCTCGTTCAAGTCCTTCACTTCTACAATTTTCATATTTGACAGTGCCACTCTATCCCTGGAACTGACAATAACTTTTGAATTGGGGTTGTTAGTTACAGTTTCCTGCTGTATGCCCAATGCATTCAACAAATTCTCAACATTACTTTCCCATACATCGTCCAAGAACAACACAAACCCACTACTCTGCTGCAGTGCCTCTTTCACCCATTTTTTTACCTCTTCTTCCTCTGTATTTTTAATAGCATCTACATTATTTTGTATGGCTATCCATATTTCCACATGTTGTTCATTAATATTTTTCACAGCCCCCACCTTATCTTGTATCTTTATCTGTGTCCACAGTTTATTCCTAAGACTTGGAAAAGATGGACTTTGGGAAACAGTCAGCCAAAGCAAGAAGCCACCGCTAAAGCAATTGCGTACCTTTTCGCTATTGAAGAGTCGTTTGAGCAGCAGAGTCTTTCCAGAACCACCTTTGCCAAGCACGCCAATCCTCTTAGTTGTCAGCCACTCCTGATCTGTCAACAAAATCTCCAGGCTCTCAAGGGTGTTTTGCTGTCCCACTAGGTCTTTAAGGGTTTCATCCATCAACTTCATCCTCTCAAGGGCCTCAAGGGACTTTTGCTGTTTGTCCATCGATTCCATCCTTACAGTGGAAATGGCTGTAGAAGTTTTTGAAGGCGCCAAGATGTCTCTGAGGCCAAAACTGGATGTAGCCGGGGTAATGTGTCTAGAATCAGCATCTTTCCCCTTAGCCGGGGTAATGTGTCTAGAATCAGCTACTATCCCCTCAGCTCGGGCCTTGTCAATTAAACTAGACATCGATTGTAGATGTCGGGCAATCTCTGCAGTCAACTTCGTGATCGTTTCGCTCATTTCATCACGAAGAATAACCTGATGTGTTGACACCGCACTGTTTTGGGCCACTTCGGATGCTTCTTGCAGATAAGCGTCCAACTGATCAAGCCATTTATTAAATTCCTTAACCCAGACATCTGACTCGCTATCCCGCGAGTCCCGGTCGTTAGGTGCTGGCCTGCTATCTTTCTTCCAAGTGATTAGCAGGCGGTAATGCTGGATCTGCTTCATGGTATCCTCTATGCTCTTTACCAGTTCTTTCAGATGCTTCAACTCTTCCTGGTAGCGACCTTGAATATTTATTGCCTTGATTGCCTTGATTGCCTTGTCGATAGTCAGATAAATAAACCCAGACATTATTTTATTTCAATCACTCCTCTCTGCGCTCCTCTCTACAGGCAGTGATATATCTGATCCCCTTAAAACACTCCCCCAAATGGCTGAATATCTCTTTAAAAAGTTACCCAATCTCAAGCAGTGACAACACAAAATCCTTTGGAGCTATGGGGGTACGCTGCAATTAAAACACTCCCCCAAATGGCTGAATATCTCTTTAAAAAGTTACCCAATCTCGAGCAGTGACAACACAAAATCCTTTAGAGCTATGGGGGTACGCTGCAATTAAAACACTCCCCCAAATGGCTGAATATCTTTTTAAAAAGTTACCCAATCTCAAGCAGTAACAACACAAAATCCTTTAGAGCTATGGGGGTACGCTGCAATTAAAGGCCAATCTTGCTGCAAGTAATATGGAGGCTTCCCGAATTTGCTACCTCACACTAAAACTCTGAGCAAGCAAACCAGCCAGCCTAGAGGTATATAGCTGGACTGCAAGAAAAATATGCTTAAAGGACTCGAAGAATATATTCTCTCTCGATTTTCCGTGACATTTAGACATTTGGACTGACGAAGACAGATTGGGGAATCCTTTTATCTTCCAAAGTTATTCAAACCCTACCAAAAGCAAAAGGACTCATGAAGAGAATGAGTATATATTTTTTACAAAGTTATTCTAACCCCACCCTCAATGAGATATTTATATATATATATCGGGGAGGAAAAGGGTATTTTTTTACTTAGTTATTATGTTTTGACAAGAGGATATCTATGAATTGCTCAAGCCTATTAATTGAGGGTTTACATGAGCATTTTTTTTTTGTTTTATAAAGTTTTTGCATGGTTTAATTTTTCAGGTGTATTAAATAATATTTTTTTAAACTATTTATTTGCATGTTCATTGATTTGTGCAGGTGTTTCTCTAGGGTCTTGTGCCGCAAGACCCTCCTGCAAGCTATCATCAGCAAAGTTTTAATACAACCAAAATTTCAATGCAACAATAATGTCAAACAACAAATAAGGTGGGTGAAATGGAATTCTATGTACTGAAGGATGTGAATAATAATTACTATGCATTGGTACCCGCAATTTGGAAACAACCTCTATCTGGATCACAATCTTTTGGATGCCACCTAGTCTTTGGGATGCCCTTGCATTAAGTCATTGAGTCTTTTCAATGCCACTTAGCCATTGCTTCCATCCTCTAGATTCCAACCCTCTTAAACCTTCTCTCAGATTCCTTCCATCTCAAATTCTTTCGATCGCCGGTGCTTGTAAGAAAGTCCAACACCCGAGGCCTTCGTGTCAAAAACCCTAAATTCAAACATATGCAGTGCATGGACCCCAAGTGTCTTGCTCCATACATATACGTGTATCAAATCCACCTTGATGTTGTCCTTCTCCTTCCCTGCACACTCTCATTATGTAAGAAGCTCATCGTCCTCTGTCTGATTTAGTGGATCAGTTGGAACTAAATTAAATTTATCGATCTCATTTGATTTAGTGGCTCATCAGAACAAATAAGGCTCTATTTTTTATAAGAAGCTCCTTTGTGTTTCCTTACTAATGTGATGTGCTTAGGTGGTAATTCTCTAGTATTAGCATATATAACAACTCATGCGTTGAATTGAGTGATTACAAGATTGCTACAGAATGCCACTGGGTTGGAATTCTAATTTATAAGGGTTAGCCGAGGGGAAAGGGGCGAGCACATCCATCTTTATCATAAACTCAAAGCGAGCAAGTATTGCTGCATAAAAAAAGATAGCTCATCATCCTCTGTTCGATTTAGTGTATCGGTGGGAATTGAATTAAATTTATCGATCTCAACTCGAAAATGACTGTCCATTCTGCAATTTTGCTTCTTTTATTGGTCATAGTTTTCTTAAAGTTTCGAGAGGAAAGTGGGTTTGCAAAGTACAGTGAAGAGGAAGAGCATTCAGATATAGTCGCGCTCCATACAGAACCATTGGGAAAGGTAAATATAAGCACTACACTATCTAGAAATATAAAATATAGATTTGAGTTACCTTTTCTTTAAACGTCAATAAAGCTTGCTTGCTCTTGCAGACAATTTATATAGATTTGAATTACCTTTTCTTTGAACGTCAATAAAGCTTGCTTAAGCTTGCTTGACATAACCATTCGACAACGTAAATATATGCAGTACACTATCTTGAAATATATAAAATAAACATTGTGAATTACCTTTTCTCTGAACATCAATAAATATTTCTTGCGGACAAACACTTGTTGTTGACAGAAAGTTGAAAAGCACATAAGTGGAAGTTTATGTATCACAAATTACAAGTGCATACATCGCTTGTTTGCCACCAGAATTAAGTAATTTGCATCTAGTAATTAATTTGCATATGTTAATATCTATGAGTTGTATCCTTTTAAATGTCGACAAAGACTTGGTTCTCATGATTTTAATTTGTAGTCATAACGTGTGATTCCAGCCTCAAAAACATTTTCATCATGGGAGGCGGCGAAGGATCCACAACCACAGCCAGGAGTTATTACGGCACAAGAACGTCAAGGGAGCGGTAATGTGTGACATCGATAAGGTCTAATTATCGTCGGTCTTCATTAATTTATAGTTTTATTGTTTTTATTTTGAATTTTTCTATATGGAATACTACGAAGTCAATTGAATATTGCCTAAGAACTTGTGATGGTGCACTCTCGTTGAATCAGTATCGCTGGCTTTCTTTTGTTGCTGGTGTGTGAAGTGTTGCACCAGTTGAAGACTCTTGTTGCACTCGTGACTGTTTTTTCCTACGTTGATATTGTACACCATTGAGAAGTTGTGTTGAAGACTTGTGCATTCTCGTTGAAGCTGTTGTAAAGCTTGTATTAAATGGAGCTACGCAAAATCTTGTGAATGGTATATCCCATCACTCAAAAAGATTGTTGGTGGTTGGATTATATTGGTGTATGGCTGCTACCACAGAAGTTTTCTTACCAAATAAAATAAAGTTTTCTTACTCTTGGCTCTCTGTTATCTGAGATTCATCCGAAGTTCATCTGAAGTTCACTTAGTATCTGAAGATCACAGAAGGTCTGTAATCGTGAAAGGCAGGAGGCTACTAATGGGAATAGACAAGTGTTGATCCGTTTGAAGGTTCATGTAATATTTTGTGCAGGAGTTTGTGTAAGAAGCAGCAGAAGCCGAGAAGTTGCCATGTCTACACACTTCCTTCATACCTCTTTACAGCCTCTACTATCCTCTCTGAGATCTGTCCCCTTTTTTGTTAAATGCCCTGATTGCTCTCAACTGATATCTCTTCAGAGCTTAGCAGCCCAGCGTGGTGATTATCTTACTACGGAGCAAAAAAATACTATCATGTTTGATACATGACATGAAAATCATAATCCGCACAACAATATTTCTCCCCCTACTCTGTCTAAAGAATCCTGCCCTCATCCCAAATGTGTTGATATCAGTTTTCCCCATGATGATCATGTCTTAATGATACATTCCATCCCTGCATTGGAAACTGATGACCCAAGACTCAAAGTAATTTTTAGCTACTGTAGACCCCCTGGTATGCCAAAGTATGGTTTAGGATACATAGAACAAGCCAACACAGTCATCCATGAATGTCGTTTCAATAATCCTCCATCGTCTGATATTCAAAAGCCTTCTATCCTTGAAATGCATAAATGCTTTACTTTTATAAGAGGCTGCAAAAAATGGAAAGTAGATAAAGATTGGATGAAGACAATGATAAATTGAGATCTCTTCTCTCATCCAGATGCAGTAGAATTCAATGCATTAGTCCCTGTAGAACAAAAGCAAAGCTTAGCAAAATCTTGGCAAACCCATATGAATGATTAAGATTGTTGGGTCTCCTTCTATGAATGCAAGAAAAATATTTCTGAAAGACATCTAGTCCAAATGATGGACTATGAAAAAGGAAAAGGAATAGAAAGTCTTAAACACAAGTGGAAAAGCATTGATGGACAACAGATAGAATCTACTTCCACCTTTTCCCCCTTCAAAAGTACTCTTCTTGAAGAAGAAGAGAAATAATCTAAAGCTGTCCCTCTAGTCTTGGCTAGAAAAGAATCTCAAATGAGTAACACTGATAAAAGAATACATGTTGTTTCAGAACAAATAAATTAGACAAATGTTGCTTTAAGAGGAATGGTTGCACATACATTTGTCACAAATGATTATGCTCGTAGGAGACATATTGACCAGCTGCAGGTCATTATGAATGATTTGATCTCCTCAAATAATTCCCTTTCTCTAAATATCTCGGGAATTAAAACAGAAGTCATCGTAACGGCTTCTGAAGCCAAAAATCAGAGTGCAAAACTAGAGGAACTGCAAGACTCTCATTCTGGAATATCCCATAAATTGTTTGAACTTGATGAAAAAATAGAAGATATCAAGTATTAAGTCAGACAAATCCAAGCAGATATTCCTTTAAAATAACGATGTAATAGAGAAATCCCTCTCTCTAGTCTCTTTACTAAACCAGTTGAAGGAATTTCTAGTGTCTATCATCTAGAAGAGTCAGAAATTAAAGAAAAATTTCCCCTTCATTTTCCTACAGAAAGCACTGAAGCAGATTATACCCTTGTTACCCAACTCTCACCAGAATGGGCTTTACCTATTAAAGAGAGCCTGCCATGGAATATGTCTAGACCTTCAGCTCCATATTTATATGGCAAAGGAAAATTATGTGAAGTACCACAATTTTCTGAAGAAAGCTACCTAGAGTGGAACATTGATAATCTATCCGTAGGACAAATCAGACAAGTATTAGACAGAATGTATGTATCCTACAAAATTATGTGCATGAAAGGAAAAGGTGAGATAGAAGCATGCAAATGTCTTATACAATGTTTTACTGGTACTCTGGAAAAATGGTGGGAAATAGAATCATCTTCTGCACTTGTAGAAAAAATGGAAAAAGAATTATTAAGGGATGATGTTGGAGATATAATTTTCCATGATGATGGAAAACCACAAAGTAATATGATTGGTGCTCTCACCACTATGATCTTAGAACACTGGCATGGAACAGAGAATGAAATATCTGATAAGCATTCTCTTATTCTGATAAACTCAAAATGTAAGAGTATGGCTCATTATGATGATTTCCACAGGGAATGGATACAACGCATCTATGAGGTAGCATATAGCAAAAATATTCTCTAGAAGAAAGTATACCTTGCTTCTCTCCCCAGTAAATATGTAGATTATTTTAAAGCCCAAGGCATTTTCCAAATGCCCTATGAAACCTACACTTGGGGAGAAATCTATTCTATTATCACTTCTGCTCTGGTTGGCCTATGTACTAGCACTAGAGTGAATAAACCTATTCAAAAGATGTCTAGATTTCCTGATAGCAAATCAATATGTGCAAAGTATGGACTGTCAATAGAAGATCCTATTCGCAAAAGAAGAAAGGCCAAGAAAATCCTGAAAAGAATCAGAAGTGTCCGAAAACCTCAAAGGTATTCTCAGTTTGGAAAACCTCCTAATAGGTTTCAAAAGAAGGTACATTACAGGAAAAATCCCAATACTCATTACTATACTCCAAATGATATAAAGTTAAAAACTTTCAAAGCCCAAGAAAAATAGAAGCTTACTTGAGTGGCTCTGTGGACAACCAGGACACCTCGCAAACAGATGTCCACAAGAAGATGCATCAAAGAAAACCAGGGGAAAAGATTCCCAAAGTAAGGTGCACAGAAATACTGAAAGAGCAATGGATTCTAGAATCCCTATGCATTGCAATCAGTGTGGCTCAAATATGCATATCACTGATGTCTGCCCCAGAAGCCCTTTTATTAAACATGAAGAAGTTCATATAGCTCAAGGAAATTTCAGCTCCAGTCCTGAAACTTCTGAATTTGAATATGACACTGATGATTTGTCTGAATTAGAACAAGAAGTCCTATTTATTTCTCAAAACTATCAATTTTTAAACTCAAATCAATGTTCTTGCAGCTCTGACAGTACAGAAGAATCAGAGACGGATGAAAGCATAGAAGAAATAGAAAAATAACTCAACAAGAACATGCATAAACTTAAGGTTTGCATGGCATCAAGTAGCACAGGAGAATATGCACAAATGCTTGCTCAAATCCAAGCATTACCTGAAGGAGAAATGAAGGCATCCCTCCTTGAATCCTTTATGAAAACTATGATGAAGACAACACAAAGATCTCATGATGAAATACCCTTGGGTAAGAAGCCTGTATTTGTTGATGCTTCTTTTGAAAAGAATACCAAATCATTCATAAAGCGTAACGGGAATGAAAGATTGCAACTGCTCACACTGAATGATTTAGGTAAATAATTAAATAATCTGAAAAGAGAAGTTTATGATCTGAAGCACAAGGTTCAAGGCCTTGAAATCCAATTTATGGAAGAAAAAGCCTATAAAGTAGATCTATGGGCTCGAGATGAAATCTAGAAGATCAAGAAAGGTGCAAAAACTTCTCCATCAGAAGAAAGGTCAGAAGATGAGCATACAAACAAAAATATTAGTATTTTTGATACTAATAGTTTTGAAGGCCTCAATTCTATGAAAGTTCTGGCTATTGAGCACCAGAAACCCTTAGTACTAATTCACTTAAAAATTCAAGATAAGTTTTTCAAGCTCAAAGCAATGATTGATTTTGGTGCAGATGTAAATATGTTGTACAAATATCTTATCCCAACCAAATATTGGAGGAAAACTTCTCATACCATTACTGGAGTGGGAAATACTCAAATCTCCTTGGGATATGAAATCCCCAAAGCAACACTGTGCTTTGAACAACATTGTCTAGATATGAAGTTTTTTCCTCTCAGAAATTTCGGTTACCTGTATTCTTGGAACTCCTTTCCTTGCAGCTGTCGAACCTTATGGGTCAGCAAGGACTCCAGAAGGAAGAGCTACATTCTTCATCACTCTGCATAATATCAAAATCAGACAAGGTTCTGCAAAAGCTATCGGAGCAGCCGAAATTGTGCTTCCTTTGTCTCTTCTCCACAAATTTCAACAATGGTCCAGATTGCCATGACAATTCAGCAGAAAGAGAAAAATATCCAAGAGTTGAAAAATCTGAAAGCAGTTATAAGAATTGAGGACCAATTGAAATTGCCACAAGTCCAATGAAAAATTTCACATCTCAAAGAACAATTTGAGACCCAGGTATGTTCTGAAAATCCGACTTCCTTTTGGAAAATAGCTAAGTATTTCATTCAGCTCCCCTATAAACAAAGATATGAGGGAAAACTTTGCAAAAGCAAATCAATTCCTATGAATGTCCATTTTCAAAAATTATGTGAAGAAGAAATTAAAGGAGTTTTATCAAAAGGACTTATAAGGCATTCTAAGAGTCCTTGGAATTGTTATGAGTTTTATGTAAATAAACATTCCGAATTAATAAGAGGTGTGCCAAGGCTTGTTGTGAATTACAAGCCTCTGAATAAAGTTCTTGCTGATGACACATACCCGATCCCTCATAAATCAAGTCTGGTAAACAGAATTGCAGGGGCCAAGATATTCTCAAAGTTTGATCTCAAATCTGGATTTTGGCAAGTAGCCATTAAAGAAGAAGATAAGTTCAAAACAACCTTTAGTGTTCCTGCAGGACATTATGAATGGAATGTTATGCCATTTGGTCTCAAGAATGCTCCTTCCAAATTCTAGAGGGTAATGGATAATGTGCTCAAGCCATATTTTGATTGGCTAATTGTATATATAGATGATATTCTTGTGTTTTTAGATTCAGTCGAACAACATTTCAAACATTTGACAGTCTTGCTGAGAGTTATTAAAGAAGCTGGTTTGGTACTATCAAAAAAGAAGCTTGAGTTATTCCAAACCAAGATCGAGTTTTTAGGACATATCATCTCCAATGGAACTTTAATTTTGCAGCAACATGCTGTTCAATTTGCTGATAAAATCCTTGACAAAACCCAGCTGCAAAGATTTTTGGGCAGTCTTAACTATGTCAGCCATTTCTACAAAGATTGTGCCAAAGATCGAAATATTTTGAATGAAAGGCTGAAAAAGGAACTAGTTCTGAGTTGTGCAAAAAATCAAAGCAAAGGTAAAAACTCTACCTATTCTCCATGTTGCAGATGATGATTTGCCAAAGATTGTTGAAACTGATGCCAGTAATGAAGGGTGGGGAGTAGTTCTTAAGCAAGTAAGGGTCAAGGACAACAAAAGAAAGACTTAAGAGGTTTTACAATTTGCTTCAGGAGTTTGGCAAGATGCAGAGGAAAACTACGCCGCTTTGGACAAAGAAATCAAGGTTGCACTAAATGTTGTACAAAAATTTGAAATTTTCCTGATCAGCAAAAAAATTGTTTTAAGAACAGATGCAGCTGCCATGAACAAAGTATTGAACAAAGAAGTTAAAAAGGCCAGTGATGCTAAGTTTGCAAGATGGCAAGCTTTGTTTTCAAATTTTGAGTTTAATATTGAACATATTAAAGTTTCTAAAAATTGTTTGCCTGATTTTTTAAGTAGAGAAAATCTCCTACAGGCTACAAAGAAGCAGGTACCAAGCAAGCCTGCCTCCTGTGTAATCATAGTCAGTGAATGGAAAAATAATCAGGAAGAAAATAGAGATATTCCAGAAAGCATGAGCTGGACTGAGTACAAACAATGATGGCGACCAACCTAGCAACTACGAAGTACTCAAGTAATTGACAGGGACCTGCAGCCATGTTCTTTGCTCCCAAGGTTTGTACCAGAGATTCGACGGAGACCCACTTCCACAAGTGCTATTCCAGTTTTGGTGTATGGCAGAGCACTCAGGAAAGTTGTAGATGCATCACAAGCACTAATTTATACCTTTCATGATGTTGAATCTATCTGGCAAAAATTTTCTGTCACCCCTGCAATAGAAAATCAGAATATTGCCTAAATCGTCCACGAAATCTTGGATGGTGGCCAACAAGACAAGCAAACTGAATCTTTCCTAGCACTCCCTACAATTATTCAGAATATAAACAAATATGGTGGGATTTTTTATGCAAAGATAATTTTGACAGGACATATGATCTCCCTTGTTAAATTCGGATATGTTCAAATAGCTCTACAGTTTGATATTCCTGATTGGTTCTTCAACTGGTGGAAAACATTTGGAATCAACCGAAGCGCAGTGGACCCATATATTATTGAAAGAGAATATGAAGGACATGGCGTTGGACTAAATAAAATAAGAGATTTGCAAGAATCCGAAGTCATGGATGAAAAACAAGTGTTTGGTTGCTTTTTAAGTAGCCATCATCAGTGGTTAGTACGCATGAAGATCAAAGTGCAGAATATATAAGGACACCCTATCATCATCTGCCAGATATACACCAAGATGTGGGACACTCTGTATTATGATAACCAGTATGGATCAATGCAATCTGATTAATGTCTTTCAGGCCGACTATGGGGTCTGACAGTTTTCCGTGGGATTCTGTAAAAATATCCACTGTGTAACCTTTAGTCTTTTCAATAAGTTTTCTATGGGATTTGATTCTATAAAATCTCCACTTTGTTCATAAGCTTTCCAAACGAATCTCTGTAACTCAGAGGACTTCTCCGACTTTTGGTGTGGTTTGACCCACATTACAAAGAATCTACGGAAAAGCCATTAGTATCTTTATTCCTGTCAAGGACATACGTGTCCCGACATCTCTGAAATGTAGGATTCCACTTGTCCCCCGAATTTCTTGTAAATAAGGGGTGGAAGGAGTCATTGAGGCATCGCAGTTTGGAGGTTAGAGCTCTGTAAATAAGTTAGTGTCTGAGTGTGGGAAATGAGCAGAAGGTAGCTTCGACACCTTTGAGTTCCCAAGTCTGAGTGTGGGAAATGAGCAGAAGGTAGCTTTGGTGCCTTTGAGTTCCCAATTCTATTATCTATTGTAAAGTGTTTGTATGCTATATATTTGCAGATCTATTCTATGTAATCACTGTGTAAATTGCTTTCAGGCATTCTTAATAAAATAAAGTTTTCTTACTCTTGGATCTCTGTTATCTGAGATTCATCCGAAGTTCATCTGAAGTTCACTTAGGATCTAAAGATCACAGAAGGTCTATAATCCTGAAAGGCAGGAGGCTGCTAATGGGAATAGACAAGTGTTGATCCGTTTGAAGGTTCATGTAAGAGCTCGTGTAGGAGTTTTTGTAAGAAGCAGTAGAAGCCGAGAAGTGGTCAAGCTTCGTCTTCATCGAAGGAAGCCGTTGACAAAGGAATCCTCGACACATGTTCAAAGGTGGCAACTTCCATTATAAAACTCTTTAATTACAGTGGATTATATAAATGCATATTCAATGCAATGTATGGCAACATTGGTTGAAACACTCCACATAAATACATGTCCTGTTCAAAGGAAAATGAGAGGTAAAGTTATTGATATTTTTCAAGTGAAAGAAAAATATGGATATTAACGTTAGTTAATCACTTCAACTTATGTATCCTTAGATTAGATTAGTGTTATGTATGCAATTAAGTATTTTGCTATATTCAATTGAGATTTATTTATTTTTCAATTACTTGTGATATTTTAACGGAATTTCTTGGCATTCTTATGGAATGTGATATTTTTATATGGATTCAAAGGTTAGTTGAGCATTCAATATAATAGAATTTTATCATATCTTTCACAAATAGAACTAATAAGTGGACATAATGGCAAATCAAGAAACTATAATTGTTTTTATATAGAATTCGATGCAGTGAAGGATGTGCATAATAATTACTATGCATTGATACCTGCAATTTGAAAATAATTAGATGCATGCATGCATGAACTATACATGATGTGGCTGCATATTAGTTGCTCTCCTCCCTAAGTCACAACTTTGATTGTATGAGAGTTGCCTATGTTTTGAGCAAGGGTTACAGCAAACACTCTACTTCTCTTGGCTCGCTTGCACATAGCCCTACTCTACTCTGCTTTGTAGGCGACTTGATTGCAATGAACTGTAATATTTTTTATTTTTGCATAAAGTTTAGTTACTCTCTCTGCATCACCAATACATACAATATGAATTATGTGTTTGTCCATTCATGTTGCATTTGATTGGCAGTTTCTCCTTATCTGATTAGAAAGAAATGTGACAACTGGCCTTGGATCCCATTACTAGATTCGACATGGTAAGCATTGTGGATTACTAATTTACTGCAGGGACAAGGCAACCACCAAAATGGTGAGCAAAACACAAAGGTATCTAGGTATCTATGTTTCCACCCATAAAGAAAGATTCAATTTTATGGTGTTCTGAGAGCTAAATATAATGGGACATGGGAAGCTCAAAACAATGTGTCACTCACCAGTTCAACTATTTTGTGCACAAAAAATGAAATTCTATAATTTCTCATATTATATGTATCTAATGCACATGAGTCTAGGTTTTGAATCTTCCTATATCTTTCTTTTGTTGTTTAACATTTAGTTTCCCCACATGAATTTACAGTTGGGAGGTCTCTAATGCCCGGCTAATTCTAATGAGCGAATTATATTGGTATTTTCGTATGTAGTTGTGCAAATTCGAGTCTTAGGGTTCCTCTAATCTGATTTTTCTCGGAAGTGCATGGCTAATTTTGGTTAATTTTATTTTGTTTTGATAATGGAACACTTTTGATTTTAATAATGGAACCGACAACTGGACCGGTTACAGAAGCGCTAGTGTAACCCTGTGAATAGAGAGTCAAGATAATAGCAACAAATATCAGGAGAGTCGAGATAATGAGATTGCTCAGGAGGCAAACTCATGGCGAATTTATTTAATAGATCTACTTCAAACCTATAAATTTGTTAGAAAATACATAGATGTAATTAGTTACGATGTTTGTGGAGAATGGAGAATTGATGTAACTACACAAAATTGATGGGAAAATTGCAAATCACCTCATAGAAAGTGTATTCATGGTGTGCTAAGCTCTGCAAAATGATGGAATAGCCTACCCATTAGGAAAATAGAGTCCATGGGTACAATTTTTCATGAGTTTTTGAGCTGGTTAACATAAAACCAACACATTCTAAACTTAGAAATCGAGGTGCTATTGAATCGAGGGACTACCAAATTTTATGGATTTCTTATTTTAGCATTTTTATTAAAGCAACTCGAACATAAACTAGTAATTTCCTAATTGTTCCAACTTGTAGCGACAACAAAGATTTTCCAGAAGTTATTTTGTGCTTTTCCAGAGGTTATTTTGTGCTCGTTTGAATACTTTGGCTGTCAAAATATAAGAAAAGCAATAGCTAGATCATTAGCATTTAAGCCATCGACATGGTATGGCTCATCTAGGCCGTACCCTACTATGTCAGTCTCGTACTAGTCCTGTTGATCTGGAGCATCTATGCGGTATTAATATTGTTACATTACTTCATGAACAAGTAACCTCTGATGCTAATTGGAGTGATGGTTATATGCTTCAAATATTCTAATTCATCCTCCCTCCACAAAAGTTCCTTCATATGTTGATTTTATCCCTTCTGGATCGCGATCCGTGACTAGACTTGGAACCAAGCAAAGGGATGGGATGTTGGCATGGATGATGGAACAACGAGATCTTGATCTCGCTTCCCGTGCCTTTTGTGAGTATTACATTTATACCCATTTAGAGTGAGCGTACCTTTTGTGAGTGTTTTCTCCTTAAAGTAAGCAGCTTGCTTCTTACCTTAACTTAGTACAGTCCGTGCTACAACCCTTTGCTCAGGTCCCCCGACCCCCATATCCTTCGACTAATTTTGGATGGTGCTAAGCATACCATGGGTTCCTTGGGGTACTACAACTCTAAATTTGCAATGCAAGAGGTCTTCTCTCAAACTCTTGAGATCTTCTCTCTACCTTCATTGACCTTGCGACCTTCCTCTCTATGCCTTCATCGACCTTGCAACCGAACCTTTCTCTATTGATACTTGGATCTCGATCTTCTTGCAACCTGATAACAAAGCATTTTCCTTACGAGTGCGTGCATATATTATTCCTAGTTCAAATTTAGAATAAGATTATAACTTCCATAACCAAGAGAAGAAGGAGAGTTAAAAAGTGCCCTATGGATCTAATCTAAAGAAGAGCTGGGATATGCATTCATGGGCCCTTGTAGTTGTTGCATCCGACGAAAGGTAGGTGGCTTACATATAACCTTAAGATAAAGCTATAAATATTGTTTCATATGCATATTCTATAGATATCACAGTGATTCATATTTTTTTGAATCAAGCTAGTAGGAATCCCCTGCTCGTTTTATTATTCTTTGCAATCTAGAGTGTTAATTTGCAATGTGTTGTTTACCCTGTTGACATGGAATTCACATTATTTTTACGACTCATTATTTGGGGCGAATATTTTGTAATGAATGGTGACTTTGTTCCGGGTAGATTTCCTCTTCTAAAAAAGGGACCCTTCATTTAATAATTATATGGAGTATTCAGCGGAATACTTAAATCAGATGTTCTCTTTTACTTTCCTTTTGGTATAATGGTTACAATACTATGTTATTTTTCAGTATTTTTTTGTAAGGGTATTTTTAAACATTTGATGTATTTTTCCTTTAAAAAGTTAATATAATGTTTTGTAATTTTTATGTGCCTCTGTAATATAATTTTAATATGTAGTTGCTATTTGTTTTAGGCATTTGCTATTTTTTCCAATATGCATTGCTATTTGTTTCAATATATTCCTATTTACTTCAATATGCATTCACTATTTGATTTACTATTATATATATATATATATATGTGTGTGTGTGTGTGTGTGTGTGTTGCGGGGGGGATACATTTAACATTTATTCTTGTATATTTGTACTTAGATTAAACATTTAATATTATATTTCAATGTACATATATTTCAAAATGCAGATATATATGTTTAGAATTGTATATATATTACATAGAGTGGAAACAATGTGCATACAAAAATACCCAAAATTCATTTATATATATATATATATATATAT
>LPNX010303637.1:323848-349817 GCA_001517045.1 Pseudotsuga menziesii
ATTAAATGTCCAAACATGTTCTTTGGAAACTTGTAGTCAATATTAAGTGATTGTTTCATGAAAGGGGTCTTGTTTCCAAGAATGGTGGAAGTATAAATGCTACACAAATTTGAATCACTAAACGATTAGCATTGTCATTTTTTGATAATTGCATTTTACAAGGAATTTATTTTTTATAAATTCAAATGGAGTAGAGGAAATCATGGCCCAACATATTCAACATTGAATTTAAAACATGTTTACATTCATATCTATCTCCCAAATATGTGTTACTTGGGAAATCAAATCTCCTATATAAGACTTTGTATGTCTAGCTAAAACTTCACCTACATGAGACATTGAGATTTTGATTGACATATCAACAACGTTGTTCAAGATTTTATAATCATTTTACATGTATTTATTATGCATTCTTTAACTAAAGAATGAATGGATTAAAATAGACGTAAAGTCCATTTCATTATTTTTTTTTAACAACAACTGAATTTTTTTTATTGATTAAAAATGGTTGTAGCCCAGCCAGGTGTACAAAGGGGAATTTAGAAAAAGAAGGTTGATGACCTCTATCAGAACAATTAGCCTTCTTATGAGTGCTTTGAGAAGTGAATCACAAATGCTTCTGGTGCTATTTCGAGAAAAAGATTGCTTGCAAGAGTAGACTCTCACGAATTGTGAGTAGAGAAGAATACAGAAACAAAACATTAAATAGGCGGAGAGGAGAAATGCCCCTTAATGAAAGGATGCAATTTCTTCTGGGAGCTAGAGCTGATGTTTGAGGCTACTTCCTTTTCTCTATATTCTTTATTTGTCTTTCGCTCTCTAGTGAGGGGAGGAGAAGGAGCTGAAAAGTCTTTGGATTCAGAGGTTCCCTCTGACAAAGGGACTGAGGATGCCAGTCTTTCCTAGGCTAGGGTCTCATGACCCAAAGCGATGGGATCTTTCTTAGAACCTAAAGAAGCAGGTTTTCGAGAAGCTTGTTCAGTTGCCTCCAAGGAGCCAAGGGGACTAGGGATGCCCTGCTCCGGGACATCCGCAGCTTCAGATTCTTGTGCTTCATCTTCTTGGAGAACTTCAAAACTATTTTTGATTTTTAGCCGTGGAGTATCTGCAAGAGGAGAATGATCTTGAGGAGAAACCTTGTGTTGAGACGCTTGAGGCTCCTTTCGCCGGGGAGGACGGCGTCGATTAGAAACCATATGGAACTCTGTATCTTTGGAAGCTAGGAGATTTGTTGGTTTCTGTGGTTCTGCAAGATTGGGGCAGATTTTGGTGAAATGGTTGTATACATGACAGAAGTTGCATTTGAAAGGGATCTGCTCGTAATCCAAATCTTGAATATGGCTCCATTATCCTAATGTGAGCTTTAGGGCCTCCGGGAGCCCTTTTTCTAGATTCATCTCTACGCAAATATGGGCACATCTGTACTGACCCCCTTTTGGTTCTGCAGTATCTAGATAGCATCCTAGCTTATTACCAATGTCAATCAGAGTGATTTTCCCCCAAAGATGAAGAGGGAGGTTAGGGAGTCTTACCTAGACTGGAGCGGTAGTGATCTCTGCTTCTGGGTTAAACCCCAGAGACCATGGGGATAAGAACAGACCTCTCGATCCCATGAAGAAAGGACCTGAACGAAAGACTAGGTATCTTTCTTCTTTATTTGAAAACATGAATACAAAAAACCCTTGTCCAGCTGCAAAGAGAGAGACCTGTCCTTGCAGAAGAGGGTTCCAATGTTCTGCGATCCAGAGCTCCACCACCTTAGGACTGGGCCACAACCCTGTGAACTTACCAATGAGGGCTTGCTTAGAGAGGATGAGATCTTTTCGGCATGGATCCGTAGGAGAGAGCTCTAGAGAAGGGATCTCGTCCATCTTTTTCACGAACTTGGATGAAGAGTGAGAAGCTGCCTGAGGAGAGACAACTTGAACAAGGGCCTTGAAGGTGGTGAGATGGGCATGAGAGCCCATTTCCTAAGAGAACTCCACGCCGAAACCACGAGGAGAAGGGACAGCCAAAGGGAACCCCACGTTGAGGCGAGAAGGGACGGCAGCCAACGATCGAGCATGCTCTACGAAGCAAGGGAGGTGGTGGCTAGGAAAACCCTAGCCGTAGTTTAGAGAGCCGCACCATCTCTATTCTAGTTTTCCACATCGTCCTTTACGCCTTAAAGTCCATTTCATTATTTGCTTTGCATTTATTTCCAATTTTTTCCACTTATTTGGAATGATTATTTCCATCTATTATATATTTGAGAATCAACATTTGACAAGGATCTAGTGAGAAGTTTAGCAAAGTTGGAAGGATATGGTTGAGAGTCAAGAAACTATCCCTTAATGTAAATCGAAGGAGATTAGATGTTTTTCTTATAGGTTTTTCTTCCTATAGCTTTTATCAAGAACAACTAGCCCTTCTTTGGTTCTTGTCATTGGTATAGACCCTTGCAATTGTCAAACAACACGTAAATAAAGTTGCATTTCTTCAATCCATTAAAACTGAGGCACATCACACGTGCTTCTATGGATACCATTTTATAACAAGAGCTATTGACAACGTCGGGGCATTGCCACCTCGTGGCTCCTTTTTGAATATAACTCTCGTTCAGTCGTTTTCATTTTGTCCAAAGTTATTTTAACTTTATGGTGGCTCATATATTTATATGTGGGTTAGAAATTTTTATTTATAAGTAATCACTAGCACAACCATTTAATTTATGTTTGGTGAACATCTATAGATCACACGTTAAGTGTCACTAATAAGTTATTAGTTACCTGTTCTCGCTTTCTTTTAGTTAAATGAGTTATACAAATTGAAAGTTATCCATGCACCAACAACCAGTTATCTATGCATCAAGTGCTATATATAATTGTTTATTTTAAATTTGAACTTGAAACCACTGCTATAAAATGAATCTAGGAAATACACTTGTTGCATGCAAGACTATAAAAAACATAAATACTTGTCCACCCAAAATCTGAAATAAAAACATTTATTTATGTAATTAATATTTTATTTAAAAACTTAATTTTAATTGAAAAATTATATTGAAAAGTTAGTTATCTTATTTAAATGTTAATAAAAATATTAAAATGTTATAAATATTTCCCAATAAATAAAGATAAATATCAATATTCAAATATTATAATTTATTTTATAAATAAAAATTAACATCACATTTTTAACATATTATATTAATAAAATAAATAAATAAAATTACACTTTTTATTATTATTGGAAAATAGTCCATGGTATTTAACGTTTTTGTGAATCAAAAGCCTTACTTACACTTCACAACAACAATAACAACAACTACTAAAATTAAAACCCTTTATTTTTCAAATTAATTTTAACCCCACCAAAAGCAAAACCGCATATGTTTTTTTTCACGACCTTACTAAAAGCAAAATAACATATATACATATTTTTCCTAACCTTACCGAAAGCAAAATGACATATATTATTTTTTATTCTAATTCTAACCCTACCTTAATTTAGACTCACGAAGACAGATTGGGAAATCCTTAATTTTTTTCCAAAGTTATTCTAACCCTACCAAAAGAAAAAGCAGAAGACAGATTGGGAAATCCTTAATTGTTTTCCAAAGTTATTCTAACCCTACCAAAAGAAAAAGCAAAAGGACATGCTTTAATGAGGATATATCTTTTACAAAGTTATCCTAACCCCAACCTCACTCATGTATTTATATATCTATGAGGGGATGAGGGAGGAGAATGGGATATATTTTTTTGTGATGAGTGAAGAGAATGGGATATTTTTTTTCAAAGTTATTTTAATTTTTTTGAAAAGTTAGATTAGATTTTATTATAAAATTAAATTGAAAATTTATTAACTTATTTAAAGGTTAATAATAATATTAAAATGTTATTCATATTTTTTTAATAAATAAAGGTAAATATTAATATTTAAATGTTATAATTATTTTGATAAATAAAAATGAATATTACATTTTAGCATATGTTAATGAATAAAATAAAATAGAAGAAATTGCAAATTTTTTTTATCATAAATTATAGTGAATGATATTCAATCTTTTGAGAATCAAGATGCTTTACTTAAGTCCACGTTAAAAAGCCCAATCATTCATATATCTATTCATTTTAATACCATCTTAAAGCAAAAAAAACCTTCCTTTTTCAAATTTATTCTAACCTCACCAAAACATTTTACATCCAAGCCACATGTCTCAAGGGAATTGAACCCAAATGGATGGAATGAAATACATCTAGCCCCACCAATCGACCAACGTATCCTTAACATTTTACTTGAAGTTATTCTATTATCACTAAAATTAAAAGGATATATTTTCAATTTGGCCATTTATAATCAATCATCAATATTTTACTTAAACCATTTAGACTATTTATAAATATAAAATTAAATTAACAAGTTATTAATTTATATAAATTTAATAAAAATATTAAAATATTATAAACATTTTATTTGACGATTAAGTGTGAATGTCAAATTTAATCCTCTTTTTTTTCCAAAGGAAAAAAATCATAGCATTATATTAATAAAACCATGTTGTTCATTGGACCTCTTGGTCTTACAAATCATGAAGAATAACCATCAAATACTGTCTATAATTATGAGTAGTAAGTCTGATATATCAAAAGACATTTCCATTCTACACCGGCCTATGAAGACCTTATGGCCATCAGTGAGTTCCCATAGGTCCATAAAATCGTCCGGCAAGAGGAAGCCCATCTTGGAGAGAGAGTCAACGTCTAAGTTACATTCTCTGTAAACATGTTGAAAGGTTAGTCATTGGAAAAGGAGGCAATTCCTTTCGATATCCTCTTAGATGGGGAGAATAAATATGCCCCAAGGAAGCTTGTCAAGCTTGAGGCAATCCATGGTCAGTTTGGAGTCACCAATAATCTGCAGGCGATCCACACCAAGTGAGAGAGAGAGCTTCAAAATAAGTTTGATAGCTATAAATTCCATGTAATTATTCATGACGTCCCCTAGTCCAGCTGAGAACTGGAAGGATTGAGCACATTTAAGGTGAAGGATGCCACCCACTCCACCAATCTGAGGCCAACCTTGGGATGCTCCAGCGACGAAATCCCATATGGAAGAAACATCCATGATAGGGTCTTTAATGACTCTGAATGGTAAGATGGATGCTGACATTGGGAAGGATTTAAAGATACCAATGATTCGTCCCGCATAAACTTGAGCAGGGATGATGATGTCATCAAAGATCTTCATGTTCCTAGCAATCCACATACCCCAGACTGCAAAGACTAGGAGGGTGGTTGAAGTGGAATAATGTATGCAACTAGTCCATGAGTACTAGGCAAGTTGTAAATCAACACCAATCCAAATAAATGGAAGACTAGCAAGCAGAGAGAGGTGGCACCAGACTTCATGGGCGTATGAGCAGTGGATGAAAATATGAGCAATGGATTCAACATTCATTTCATATAGTGGGCATGTGCTGGGCCCAACAAGAAATCTATGTTTCAAGGTGTCCCAAACAAGAAATTTTCCATCCAATGCCAGTCTGAAGAATAATTTATTTTTGAGAGGACATTTCACCTTCCATATGCTGAAAACCCACCAATTTGGCTGAGCATGGTCTTCCATGTCTCTTAGCACTTGATATCCAATCTTGGGAGTAAAAGACCCTCCTTTGGAATTTTTGATCCATGAAAGAGTGTCTGGCCTGTTAGTGAGTCTAACCAGGCTGCTCTGTAATCTATATATGTAGTTGTTATAGTGGATTTCACCACTCTAGGTGAATCGCACTTTGTATGGCCTTCCCCTGTCCCGCTGCAGACTCCTTAGACCCCATGGACCATTTTTTGTCCTTTGATGTTTCCTTGATCATCCCTAAAAACATATGAAAAATGATATACGCGGCTTTTAAACCTATAAGCGCGTACATACGTGGGTTTGACCCATATAACCGCGTACATCGGGATGTACGCATAATCCAAATCCTTTTGGAGTTTTCCTTGACATGGATCCGACTCATTTGACTCCTGGCCTTCCATATGCCTTGAGATCGCTTGGATTCGACCTTTCATTATCCCTTTGAAAGCTATATAAGGAACCCCTTGGTACATTGAAGGAAGAAGAAGAGAGAATTGAGAGCAAAGAAACTATAGTCCATTGTTGCCGGAACTTATGCTTGAGTTTGCATCCCTTTGTCCCTTGGAGCACTTTTGTGTTCTTCCCAAGCTTGCCTTTTGCTTGTGAGCTTGCTATCGAGAGATGGAGGATTGAAGTGGTGGAGGCCCAAGTGGGGGATTCAGTTTCTCCGGTTCATAGACGTGCCATCAGAGGTTGTATCTATCTTGTAATCTCTGATTTATATTAATAGAAATAACTTTTCCTGTCCAATGATGTGTATTTGAATGAATATTTTATCCTTGGGAATATGTCAAATTCTTTTACATTATTGATTATTTATTCTAGAATAGATCTAACACCATGATATATAGTATGCTTGTATTGTTTACTTGTTGTTGAGGAAGTATTATATCAATTCAAGCTGAAGATTGGAAAGCCCAACAGGGATCTACTTCAACCGTCCAGAATAAGGTACGAGGTCCGATCCTTTAGTGTTAGACATTTAATTTCTATTGCATATTGGAAAGGATTGATTTCTGGAGTTAAGCTGTCTGTTGTGGTACCCCAAGCCATAGGAATTTCTCTTCGTAACAGAATTGGCGACTCCGCTGGGGATGTTCCTTGTTTTTATTTGGGGGTTTGCGGGCACAATGGGCTTGATATTATTGACTTGCTCTTTGTTTCTCCTTGTTTCTGTGTTGCATGTTATAGTATGTTCATCCATTGACACTCCCCTTTATTGGTTTGACCCTTGGCCTGCTTTTTACCACTGCCTTCTCTGTATACGCAGGTTTTTGGTCAAAAGTCGCGTACATACGCGGATTTTTGGCCAAAAGTCGCGTACATACGTGGATTTTTGGCCAAAAGTCGCGTATACATGCAGGTTTTTGGCCAAAATCTGTGTATACACTCAGGTTTTTGGCCAAAAGTCGCATATATATGCAACTATTCTTTAAACAGTCACGTACATCCTCCCTTTTGGTGAGTTTGATGTTGTGGGAAGTTGCTGGGTGGGTTGTGAGTGTGGTTGGGTCTTCCTTGGGTCTGATGTTGTCTGTTGGATGCTTCTTTTGTGACCAGAGACCACTTTTTCATTGATTTTTCTTTGAAAGTAGTTTTAGCCATTTATGCTTTTTGTTTTTCCATTAGTGCATTACTCTTTTTTGTCTCGATGTCTTGCTGGGCTTGTCTTTTATACTTGCTGTAGAGCCTGAGAGTTTTAGATGACTTTTATTGCATTTTTCATTCTTTTATATTGAAAAATATAAAGTAGTTGCACTCTTAGTTGCATCTTAGATATGGATTTGAGGAGGTACTTGCATTGGATTGCTTGGATGAGAGTTGTGTTTAGGCTTTCATATAGGAAGGATTGCATTGGCATTCGGAAAAGAATATATTTTTATGCATCTCATGTAGTGGCATACCCTATTTTTCATTTGACAAAGATTGCACTTAGCATTGTTTGTTATGGTGTGCATATTTATTTCACTGCTGAGTCATAATGTCATTAGTTGCACGGCCATTTCCCTTTGAGTAATTACAGCCAATTAAACTCAACGCATAATAAAATCAATTACACTCTTTTCTTTTATAGGGTGCACCAATAAGCTTAGGTTTTAGGATCTTGGAATAGTTCATTGTAAGTCAATTCTCCAAGATCACTAAACAACAACATCTAGGTGTCTGTCCAAGTGAGAGTGTGAAATCCTTGGTATAACCAGTGTTTCTCAGGATCCTCGTCTCAAAAGGGAGTTAAGCACGAGGCAGTGTGAGCGATTATTGATTGGGATGACCCCTAGTCATAACTGAGTAGCACCGGAGATATTTCCAGGATTGTATTCATATCTGGGGGCTCTTTCGAGAGTTTCGGGCTTTGCTACCCTGCCCATATGGTCAATCCCTCCTGCGACTGTCCGCCTGAGCATTGATTATATTGAGGTGACCTTAGTGACCTTACCTAGGATATTGAGGGGGTACTTGCAAAGGTTATTTTGTGAGTGTCCTGGCCAGGTAGAGGTCGGACAGCACAGCCGCTTTATGTGTTGAAGCTGAGGGCCACTATAATTGGTTACGTACCTCCTCTTGTAGTGTATGGGAGTTTCGAGCCTCTCCTAGGTGAGACATACCTATTGCATTTGGGAGCTCACATATCCTCCCCTTGGTTTGCTTGTATTTTGGTTGTAGATTTTCTTAGGAGTGTGCTCTTTATGCGCTAGTTGGCCTTTGGGATCGTGGTTACTCGAGTATATTTATGCTCTCTTCACTTCAGGTCCTTTTATTTTCGGCATGCCTAGTATCCTATCACCCGTCCTTGGTCCTAGTATGGACCCTGGTGTTAGACTTGGGGGAATCACAGCCCCTTACCCTACTCGTATATTTGGGAATGGTCACATTCTAGCCTCTATTCCATTTGTGGAGGATGTTGACTCCCTTCTCTCAGTCTTTACACCGGTGGTCACCCGCATGGGGGTGGTAGTGGATGCGTGAATGTTGGGTCTACACCTTACTTTCCTTTTTATGTCCCATCGTTCACTACATTGTTTCCTTTGGGAGCAGTTTTCATGATCATTCCTCCCTATATCCTATAGTTTGGATTCTTTATTGACTATTTTGGGTTGTTTTGGACTAATATGGTTGTCATGTAGGGTCCAGTTTTTGTACACTCTCTCCGAGGTTTCGACCCGTTCATGCCTATCACAGGTATTATGTCTGAACTGGAATATAGGTTAGGATGTCACATCCGCTTGCACTTATGCATTGCCTTATGACCATTCCATCTTAACCTTAGTTATGAACCCATTCCATGGTATCACAGAACCTTCATGCTGTTGTTAAAAGTGGTACTATGTGAATGGTAGAGCTTTCCTACATGGGTGTCCTAGTTAGCTCCCCTTTGCATTTGGTACCCATGCTGGGAGTCCGTTGTATAGTATCGCCATGACATTTCGCAAGAGCCTCATACTCCTCTTGATATTTTGCTGGCCTATTTCCCTCAGGACTCCCTCATGTCAAGTTGTGAATGCATTATCATGAGCTTTTCCTGCCTTATTGAGCTTTATGTTGGCTTCCCCGACATTGTGTTTCAGCCATATATCCCGAGCTTGTCTCATGTCTAGCCATGCATAGCCATTTTTTATATCCTTCGTAGCTTGATTTCCCTTTTTACCAGGAGGGGATTTCCCCCCGAGTGTCGATATCCTACACATGTATCCTTGCATTGAGCATAGGTATGTTCCACTACTTGGGACTAGTTTGTTTGCCCTTATGACACTTGTCTCCTCCTAGTTTGTAACTATAAAGCTAGTTTATTCTTTTTTCAAGCTTTTCAAATAACTGAAAAAGTAAAAAAAAATAAAAAAACCAAAAAGCTGGACAAGGAAAGATGTTATCTTTGGCAGCTGTCGAGTCATGTCGCCTTCGAACAGAGCACTATATATCACATCCATTGGTTGGGTTGTAGTTTGACTTTAGGAGCTGTACTCGTTTATCTGAGTTTATATCCATCGACCAGTTAAGCTTCTAGTCCCTATGGAGCCTCTGTTGATGCCTCCTGTGTCACAGAGATGTCCCAGTTTGTATATCGAGTCTATGCTGCCTTCATTCAGTCACCATATGCCGTTGTGCTCTTGTTCGAAGGAAGTTGAAACTTGTGTTGGCTATTCCTTAGTTATCTTGACTTTGCATGTTAGCCATTCCTGGTATCGTTACTGGTTCGTGCACCTTATGATCGAGTCCTTCCACATTATACAGCTTTGTTGAGTACCTCTTGTTGGATGATGGGGGATGCCTTAATGCCCTCCTTCCAGCGGATTTCATCCCATCGACTTCAGATCATTTATTCTGGGATTGGAATCTAGAGTCCTTTTGAGTGCCTTGAGACTTGCAGTCATCAGTGGCAGGTTCTCTTGCCATCGAAAGTTTTTGGGAATACATCAATGTCCCTTGATCAATAGATCCTCTCAAGTGTTCGACCTCAACACATTTATTCACACTTGTTAGTTTGCACTCTAGTACCTTGATTCCCATTTTCATTATTGGTGGGTGATCTCGCGTCTGTTAATGGTATACATCAATGACCGGTAATCAGACGATGGACTACTATGTTCGACCTCGACACCTCTATTCGCATAGTAGGACATGTACTCGTGGCAGTTTGTGCAGAAGACTTTCCACATTGGTGGCATCTCTTATATGCTACCTCCTTGATCGTGCCAGTGTTCATGAGATTTCAGCTCTCGTGACTTGATACCAGTATATGTCAGACATTTCCAGCCACTATGGAGATCTTGATCTATTATATATCTTTATCCATTTTGGAGATCATGGTCCTTTGTATATCTTCATCATGGAGATTCTGATCTATGTATATTGTATGTGGCGATGACCACATATGTGATATCATGTATTATGCCTATTCATGGCCATTGTACTCTTATGTATCCGGGACTGCTATATGTACTTGTATTTATATGTAGAGTTGTATTATTGTACTATGTTGATTGGGTGGCTAGTCTTCCATTTGGGATCCTTCATCACTCCACTTCTGGGATGGACTTATAATGTATTTCGGACATCATATAACCCCTCTAACCTCACACATTAGGGGGCATCTATTATAGCGGATTTCACCACTCTAGGTGAATCACACTTTGTATGGTTCCCCTGTCCCGCTGCAGACTCCTTAGACCCCATGGACCATTTTTTGTCCTTTGATGTTTCCTTGATCATCCCTAAAAGCATATGAAAAATGATATACGCGACTTTTAAACCTATAAGCGCATACATACGCGGGTTTGACCCATATAGCCGCGTACATCGGGATGTATGCATAATCCAAATCCTTTTGGAGTTTTCCTTGACATGGATCCGACTCATTTGACTCCTGGCCTTCCATATGCCTTGAGATCGCTTGGATTCGACCTTTCATTATCCCTTTGAAAGCCATATAAGGAACCCCTTGGTACATTGAAGGAAGAAGAAGAGAGAATTGAGAGCAAAGAAACTATAGTCCATTGTTGCCGGAACTTATGCTTGAGTCTGCATCCCTTTGTCCCTTGGAGCACTTTTGTGTTCTTCCGAAGCTTACCTTTTGCTTGTGAGATTGCTATCGAGAGATGGAGGATTGAAGTGGTGGAGGCCCAAGTGGGGGATTCAGTTTCTCCGGTTCGTAGATGTGTCATCAGAGGTTGTATCTATCTTATAATCTCTGATTTATATTAATAGAAATATCTTTTCCTGTCCAATGATGTGTATTTGAATGAATATTTTATCCATGGGAATATGTCAAATGATTTTACATTATTGATTATATATGCTAGAATAGATCTAACACCATGATATATAGTATGCTTGTATTGTTTACGTGTTGTTGAGGAAGTATTATATCAATTCAAGCTGAAGATTGGAAAGCTCAACGGGGATCTACTTCAACCGTCCAGAATAAGGTACGAGGTCTGATCCTTTAGTGTTAGACATTTAATTTCTATTGCATATTGGAAAGGATTGATTTCTAGAGTCAAGTTGTTTGTTGTGGTACCCCAATCCATAGGAATTTCTCTCCGTAATAGTAGTGATCCCAAATGATCATCTCATCCTCTGTCAAATCCAGTTCATCAGCCATGAGCCAATACTGTTCAGCGTTTGGGAGGTCGTGTAGATGGGAGATCTGGTGGAGGTGAACAAGACCATGCTCCTTCAGTTTGTCAATAAAAGAATATAGGAAATGATTGAAAGGTAAACCACCTACCCACAGATCCTGGCCGATACGCATCGATCTTTCATTGCTGACCTTCCAGGAAAGCCATTCCCCAATGAAATCAAATGAATTGATAATGACCTTCCATGTGATGGAAGCATGAGCACTTGATTTAACATCAGATCAAATCCATTCGACGGTGGAGAGAGGGGCGATATATTTATGATGGATAAATTGGTTCCATAATTACGAGCCTATGATGATATTCCAATAAATTTTTGCAGAAAGTACAGTAGCAAAGAGTTTCAATTCATTGATACCCCAGTCATCCAGTGCTTTGGGACGGGCGATTGAAGGCCAAGATATCCATGAGAAATCTAGATCTTGATCCTTGCGTCCCCAAAGAAAGTGTTTGCATAGAATTCGTATCCTATGAAGGATGTTTGCAGGTGTAGGGGAGAGCATAAACCAGTAAAATAGGATAGCTTCAATGATGGAGTTTACCAAAATTAGGCGACCCCCATGAGATATCCAGCGGTTGCACCATAACTTCAGTTGATGCTCGATATGTTCCAAGAGCTAATGCCAGTCCTTGGATGAATAATCATTTGGTTTGATGACGTATATTAGGTACTTGAGACCAGTATTGACATCAGTTGTTGGATAATCAAAGTTGTAGATATGCCATGTCGCCTCCCTCTATTCCAGATTTAGGAGAGACAATGTGGATTTCAAGTTGTTGATTATATTTCTAGTGGCAAGGAAGAATATTATTAAGGAGGATTTAAGGATAAAATCGTCCCTTCGTGATCCATCTGAAAAAAATAATAGATCATCAATAAAGAAGCATTGCGTGACAACGATATCTTCATCATACCTGAATCCATTAAATAACCTGGAGGAAACGGCATTCAACATCAAGTGACTAAGCCCGTCCATCATGAATATAAACAGTAGCAGTGCAAGAGGGAATCCCTTCCTGAGTCCCTGTTTAGGCCTGAAAAATAAAGAAGTTGATCCATTGATGAGAAATGTGAAGAAACAGAGTTTACAGTGGCCATAATCTAGTTGACCAAATTAAGAGTAAACCCAGTCTATAGTAGAATGAGCCTGATCAACGTCCAGCTAAAACCTTTGATTTTGTTAGCTATGATATTCACAACAATTTTGTAAAGAACATTACATAATGAGATGGGTCGCTAGTCATCCAGGTTTGTGGCTTTGTCCTTATTTGGGATGACTGCTATGAAGGTTCTATTGCAAGAACCAAGGATTCTTCCCTGTACCCTAGATTCCTCAACAATAGCTAGGAGGTCAATCTCAAGAATGTCCATAAACCCAGTGTAGAATTCAACAAGAAATCCATCTGGGCCATGGATTTTATCAGCTTTCATTGAGGAAATCACAGCCTTGAGCTCCTCCATAGTCACTTGAGCATTCATTTGTTCATTCTACTCCATCGAGGTTTCATTGGGGAAAAAAGACACCAGGTCCATCATGTTCCTGATTGAGGACCCAATATCTTTCTTATACAGATCTGAGAAGCGAGTAGTGTTAGCCTCCATAATTTCATTGAAACCATGGAAAACCTAACCTTCACCATTTTCTAGTTGCCAAATAGTGTTGATGGTTTTACTATGCCTGAAGAAATTTTGAAAATACTTGGTGTTGTTGTTGCACAATAGAATTTGAGCCCAAAATTTGATGGCTACCATGTCTGAAATTCGACAATACCCTGTCGGTTATTCGACAACCTCTATTTTTTTTATCATCGGTGGCATAACGTCGGATATTCAATGACAAGCCAATGGTCCAACGATTTATCTTGTGGGATCTTTGGAAACCTCATAGGACGTGGCCACAAGTCGTCGAAAATGCGATGGGGCATAGTATAGTTAAAAAATTTATTTTTAGAGGTTGCCACAGGTAAATATTTTCAGTGAGGATGGGCTGTAAATGTTTTTTGGTATTCTAACAAACAACAATAAGTTATACCTTATATCAGAAGGACTAACCCTCGAACTTAGGTATTCATTAATTTTTCTTTCTTCTCAGATGTCATAGCAAATGTTTGTTTAGTTGTGAATTCTACACATTGCAGAAAGTGATTATCTTGGGTTCCATTGAGTGGATTTTCATTTTTTTGCAAGAGATTGTATTCATATACTTGCCTAGCAACACAAAGTGTCTAGTTTCAAGAAAAGTCCACATCATTGGAAGAGTGGGATGTTAATTTTCCGCCTTGATACTAACACATATCACCCAAGATGATAGATAAAGCATTGTGATAATCATTAAAATCAGCCTTAACCCTCCCCTTGTCTGCTTCCTTGGTGCATCACTCAAAGGAAATCCAATTTTAATCATTTCAGCTGATAATATATATACAAACATTCAATTCCAAAGATGAGTACTTCTAATGACCTGAAGATCATAATATAGTAGTTAAAACAACAACTTTGCTTTTAAATCAAACTTTATTAAAAAACAAGTTGTCAACCCATTGTCTTGAAACCCTCCTGCTCAGTAACCATATGAGTTATATAAATTCATACCAGCAAAGTGATGTCCATCTTTCTCAATATGATGATTGCAGTATTATACCAAACAAAATCGATAAAATCTGACTTACTACACTGAATTTTTTGGACAACTACTTCGCAATATATATGTTAGAAAAACTTATAGACCCACTCTTCTAATGTTGGAAAATTAGAAATGCTTCCCTTTTAAATTCGAAGACAACTCGATCAAAACAAAAAAATACATTATCAGATTTAAGTTTTCATATGAAATCATCAATTTTTTACAAAAACGTTCTAGTCTTACACACCCCAACATGCACAAGAATGTGCATATAGTACTAATATATCTACAAACCTTCCAAAGAAGATGATGCTATAAGTAAAACGAAGCTTTCTAGAGCTCATCATTTAACAGCCAAAAACAGAGAAATGACATGTTATGGTTAAATTCTCATCTCAAAGACAAACCTCTGGAAGAATGAAGAGTCCAAAAATAACCTCCAAAGTGTCATATTTTTATCATTCAAGCTAGCATTAACTTAGGATGTTTAATTGAGAGAACAACAAGCACAACAATCAAACACAAGAGATAATAGACACAAATATTTTCCTCAGGGAAACCATAAAGGAGAAAACCTTGCAACTTCCTCAGATATAGAATCAACTCCAAAATTAAAACCCCAAAACAGTAAGATGATCTCCCGACAGCAGTAGTCTCTCTCTCTCTCTTGTCCCAACAACTTCTTCTCTCTCAGATATGCACTACAACTGAATGTAAGTGAATGTGTGATAAATAGAGAGGCTCACTCTCTATTTATACTAATTCTTGACTTGACAATAACTCACTAGGGCTGACTTCTCTAGGAGAGTCGAATAACCCTAGGGCCCCACAGTTGCAGGGAATTTAACCCTTGATCAATAGGAAGGGTTACCCTCTATGACTTTACATTACTTGTTTACATTATTGAATCTCCTGATAGGAACATTGGGGTACAATACATAAAATATACAAGTGAATACATTCCAAAGTTACAAATACATCAACACTCCCTCTTAACTAGGAAGGTATTCTCTTGACACATTTTATCAGCACAGGTCTTCTTCTCTATATCATTTGGATCATCATCAAGTTATCTTTAGCTTCAAGTCATATTTATCTTCAATTCATCTTCATCTTCAAGTCATCTTCATTACTGGATTTGTATCATCACTGGATCTGGATCATCACTGGGTCATCATCACTGGATCTGGATCATCACTGCTGGATCATCACTAGTGCTATCTCTCGATTCTTCTTTTCATAGGAAGTTCTACAGAGCTATCCCTTTTTCATGTTGGTTGTAGGCCTAGCCTCCATGTAGGTCTTCTTCAACGCTTATATCTGAACCTAAGTCAGAATGGCTTTCCCAACACTTACATCTGACCATGGGAGGAACACATCCAACAACCATGTAAAAAAGGCATGCCCAACACTCACATCTGACCATGGGAGGAACACATCCAAGAACCATGTCAAAAAGGCCCAAAAATCACATCTGATCATGGGAAGAACACATCCAAGAACCATATTGGAAAGGCTTAGCACTCACATCTGACCATGGGAGGAACACATCCAAGAACCATATCGGAAAGGCTCAGCACTTATATCTGACCATGGGAGGAACACATCCAAGAACCATGTCAGAAAGGATCAACACTTATATCTTACCATGGAAGGAACACATTGTTATACCAAAATCTTGTCACCACCATGTGATAAGATCCTTGACTTACATATTTGCCCTTAATCCCAACACTTGGAGAGAAAACCCATATTGTTTTTTAATCTTTCATGAAAATACTCAGCACCGCACTTTTCCTGTTAACCATGAGCGGTACCTTGCTCGCATCGCCTATATCTTGTTTACCATAAGCGGTGCCACCGCTTATAGCCTTTGGTCCATAAGTGTTTTTAACCTAAACCACTCTGTCATAAGAGGCAAAAGGCGGTACCCTGGGTAAAATGGGAAAAAAGAGAGGTTTCTCGAGGCTTCTAGATCACGAGCCTTGTGTCCTCTCTTATCCCTAACATTGTGGTTTAGTTGAGCTCAAGATCCCCCATCATAGGATCTTGGAATCCACCTCATCCACAAATCTCTCAACCATTCCTATCCATTGAGCCTTATAAATACAAGCTCATGTCCATGGTTAAGGGGGAAACCATAGAGGTATTGTTATGTTGTTGGATTGACCACTTGGCCCAAGACATTTGAGAGCATAGAGAATAAAGTTGGAGCTTATGGGGATGAGGTGTTGGTTTCATGGAGATGCATGATGATACTAAGGCTTAATTGGTTGTAAACTTCTCCATTCATCTTAATGCAAAGCTGATTTCTGTCCCACATTATTGTTGTTTTAATTTCATATGTAAATGTTGTTGGATTCCTTAGTCACTAACATGGATCAGTGGATTATGTTCTGGTAGCTTTGATGTGTTTACGTGTTTGATCTAATTGTAGGTACACAGGTTTGCTATCAAAGTGACATTCCAGGTATCTACGACATCCAGGGAGAGTATTCATCCTTTTTCGTTCATTTGTTCTGGATCTGAACCATTCAAAACAGAGGAACAAATTCTGTCTGCAGAAGGTGAAATATTCTTTCTTACAAATCTGGTGACTCCGCTGGGGAATATATATATGTATTAGTTGATTTGATCTTCCTCGGTTCTTCAACTCTTGTTCGAATCTAGGCTCCATCTCCAACTCTCTCCAGTCAGATCTACTATCTGACTCAGTGAATTTTGGTTTGAAACTTTCAGATCTGCTTAGATCTGAAGTATTTCAACTTTTTATTTTCTTTTTTACTCTCAATCTATCAGTTTTTACCTTGATCTGATCTTTTTCTCACTGGATCTGTCGTTCTCCTTGTGTTTTGGATATATTTAGGGAACTGCACATGCTCTGTTGGTAAGAAGCGGTGCCACCGCCCGAGTCCAGTTAGCAATACGTAGTGCCACCACCTGAATCCAGTGAGCAAGAAGTGGTTCTGCCTCAAAACCATCTGTCAGCAGCTTCATATGTGCGGTGCTAGGTAGGCCCTGTTCTAGACTTTGTATTTTGATTTTTGTGTGTTTTTTGGCTTATTTTTTGATGAAAATGAAGTGTATATTCTGCAGTTGCTCTAATTGTTATATTCTTTCTACATTTAAAGAGAGTTTGTGTTTCTTGCATTAGATTTTACATTATTTTCTTTGCTTTAAACCTCTTGCTCTTTTTTGTAGATATTATTCATTGGAATTGGAAATATACATTTCATTTTCATGTGTAGGATTTGGTTTGTTTTGGACTTGGAATGCATGAGTGATCCATGTTGTTTTGAGTCTTTCTTTGCTTGGGGTGATTCTTGTTTCCTTTTGCATGCCGATTTTTTCAGTGCTTGGTAGGAAATATTGCTTCTTCATTTCCTTGTCTATTTCAAAGAGAAGTTTTAGTTTTCTCTCTCCTGTGCTTTATTCGAAAGCATTGTTGAATGATTTTCTTCTTGTTTTGTGCATGATTGTTTGAAATTCTAGATCTTACTTTCATTAAGAACAAATATATGTTTTTAGCTATGCGTGCATTAGAGTTATATTTGTTTGGAAACCTTAGTGAAATCATCTTTCCATTGAGTTTTTATGCATCTTTTTCAAGCATGAAAAGATACGAAACATTTTGATTTATGTTATATGTTCTCTAGATCTCTTTCTTATTTGCTTTGAAGATTGTTTGGGGTGCATTGATATTTCACTTCTCGTTTGAAAAGATAGAATTGCATTTGCATTTGGGTGTGCATTTTTGGAAGAAAAGTAAATCTCTCTCCCTCTCTTAGGTAGAATTTCATTGCAGAGGAAAACTTGCACTATCATATAGATCAGTATGCATCTTCTTTAAATTCAAGTTTTCACTCCATGGTTCCACCTAAATGCACAAGATAAAATTAATGGTAGTACTAGGTTAAAACTTTTAGCAATTTGAGTGATAAGTTAGAGACATGTTCGGGTGTTGTTAAGTGGAGGAGCCGTTGTTACTCATTCGCATTACATCCCAGGACTCGCGTGGTTCTTCCACGTACCGTCGGTATATTGAACGGCCTTTCACGTACCCTTGAGGTATATAGAAAGGTACTTCACATACTCGATTTTATATAGGAAGGCCCCTTGTGAACGGTTATGCATAAGACAACAATAATACCGATTCGAGCTCCCATGTACCTTGCGTATATCGGGAGACCCTTTTAGGAATCCCCAAACCACATGACTTAACCTTTTGGCCATCTTGGATTTACGGGTGAAGCTTGTAAAGTCTTGATATTCCTGTGAGATTCTTGACTCTTATCCGCTCCTTTCACATGTTTGCTTGTTTCTTTTAATTTGAGTAGTACTTGTGCATGGTAGTTAGGGGGTTATTAGAGAGTTTAGAGATGGCATCATCATCTGGGACTACTACACAAGAAGTCCCTTTCCAAGGTGTACGTTTTGTATTCCCTCCAAGTGAAGGTATTGGTCCTCCCTTTATTGCCACTCTAAATATTCCTGGATTAACTATAGGATTACTGGTCTGGCTGTTTAATCCAGTAATTCCCGTTACACCTAATGTCTCAAATGTCACCTCTCCTTCGGGAGAGGATCGACCTCAACCTAATCTCTCCCCTTCTTCGTCGGTTATTTCTTCATCCCTTTCTTCTTCTTCGCTTGACCAAATCTCTATGGTTAGTAGTCATGTGGATAAGAAGAAGAAGAAAGGGAAGGGTAAAAAGAAGAAGGATGAGAAAGAGAAAAAGAAGCAACCATCTGCTCTTGATGGTGCTCGTTCTAAGAGAACACTTAGAAAATCCAAGTTCCCTTGTAAGCTTTGCAAGGGGGACCACCTTCTTAAGGAGTGTCCCAGTCTCTCCCATGTACAAGAAGAGTGGTCTAAAAGGTCTAAACCATTTGTGTCATCAACCTCTGATCATCATGTTGAAGATACTCCCTCAACCAGTGAGCCATTGGTAAAAGGTTGTAAGGGTAAAGTATTGTATCCTTGTTTGATATGCAAGGCTATGCATCATACTTTTCTTTGTCCAAGCATGGATGAATCTTCACGTTGGTTGGATAATATTACTAATCATCAACAGGTGATTCCAACAAGTGATAGTAAGTTATCCCTCGATTCCTCATTGGTTGACCAAGTGGTCGATTCGGATCTATTTGTGGTTGATCCCACTCTTCCTTTGGAGAGTGAAGTTAAAGTGGTCGAGTCGGTGTCATTTCCACCCGATCTCGCTCTTTCATCAGATAGTGTTAATACTGAAGTAGTCTCCTTGACCAAATCTTCATCTTGTTCTTCTCTTCCAGTAGAGAATGAACTGAAACTTGTTGAATTTTTTATGCTTCGTTCTGATTGTTATCGACAAGAGGAAATTTTATCTGTTTCGACGGATTCCTCTCCAAGTAATGAGGTTATTTCCTTTGACTGGAGTAACCTAACAGAATCTCGTCTTCATTCGAGTGTTCCTTTCCAGATAGTTGTGAATGTTACTGCTAGGCAGATACTTCACACTATTGTTGACGAAGGGGCTTCTGTTAGTATTCTATCCTCAATTGCTTGGCAAGCTTTAGGTTTTCCTCAGCTTGTGCCAGCCACCGATCAGATACTGGTTTTTAATAGAAGACCTACTACACCTTTAGGGACCCTTCCTTCTTTACCTATTACATTAGGAGGGAAAATTGTCTACATTGATGTTATGGTGGTCCAAGGTCCTTTAGATTTCAATATGCTCCTTGGACGTGATTATGTTTATGCCATGAAGGCTATTGCATCCACACTCTTTAGAGTTATGCATTTTCCCCATGATGGGAAGATGGTGATCATTGATCAAATTTCGTTTGTTACACCTGACCATCGCGTTACTCCTAGTAATCAGACTGCCCTAAATGTGCTGCATGTTCTTGTGGTTCCTTCCCATTCTTCTAGTTAGCTTCTTCCCATCATAGGTAAAATGGGGGGCATGGCTCTAGTCTATGGACATCATAATGGAGCTAAGCCGCTAGGTTTTTTGAAATGGAGGAAACCTACCAACCTCTGGATATCATGTTGGGTAGGAGCAGGTTCGAGAGCATAGTTTACTTTTGGTTTCAAGCTCGTTAAAAAATAAAACCACTCCTTAAGCATAGTTTACCTTTTGGTTTCAAGCTTGCATAAAAATGAAACCATGCATTGAGCAAAGTTTCCATTCTATGTCAAGCTCGTTAAAAAATGAAATGGATCTCCTCGGGCATAGTTTACCTTTCAGTTTCAAGCTTGCATAAAAATGAAATCATTCCTGAGCATAGTTAATTTTCTATTTCAAGCTTGTTAAAAACCGAAGTAGGTCTCCTTAAGCATAGTTTACCTCTTGGTTTCAAGCTTGCATAAAAATGAAACCATGTTCCAAGCATAGTTACCTTTTGTTTCAAGCTTGTGTAAAAATGAAACAGATCCCTTTCCCTTGATTTGAGTCTTCCCTTTAGTGTTAGAACTCAAACGTTCTTTTCACCTGCCTGATTCTCATTCTTCCTACCCCCCTGGCAAACATTTTCACATTAGTAACCAGGTTTTTAGGTTGGGTATGGAAGAAGAATCGTCAGACTAAACAAAGCTTGGGGGGCATGTCGAGCCCCTAGCAACCATGCTAGGGGTAGGATTCTCTAGCAATCATGCTGGGGGAAATATTCCAACCTCTTTATATCATGTTAATGGGATTTTTTCAAGCATAATTTACCCATTGGTTTCAAGCTTGCGTAAAAATGAAACCAATCTTCAAGCATTCTTTCAATTGATCTTCGAGCTCGTTAAAAACAGTAAGATGGTGTTGAGCTTACTTTTCATTTTTTGCGCTCTGGTTAAAAAATGAAAAGTGGTTTGAGCTTAGTTTATTACTTTTTTGTGCTCTAGATTCAAACATGAAAAAGTTTAATAGATTCCTCTTTAAACTCTTTTCGGGCTCCTTAAATACGAAAATATTGTCGAGTGATCTTGTCTTCTTCACACTCATTAAAGGATTTGAAGAGTTGTCTCTCCAATGGTAGGTTATCTCTTTTTTGGTTCAGGTAGACTATTTATGAAAAAGGAACACTCCAGCCAATCATGATTGGAAGAGTTCCCTAAGGTATGATTTTACACTTTTTCGGGCCTTAGGGACTAAATCATACGAAAAAGGACCCCTTTGGAGTCCTCTTCCGTAATCGTTCAGACTCTCTAAAAATGAATGATATCGAGTTTTCTTTAATTGGAATCGTTAAATTAAACATTGAGAGACCCGTTTTGGGAACGAACCCCTCCTCTTGTAGGTTCATAAAACATATCAGTCTGGACTTGTCTTCGGAGAAGCTACACTGAGTGTTTGTTACCCTCTTTGAACTTGTAAAATCGAAAAGAGGCACTCGTCGATCATGATGGGGAAAATGGGAAGGGAATCATTTTGCAAATAAATGGCAGTAGTTTGTCGTTACCTTTGAACATGGCACTTGTCTACATATCATGTCAGTCAATTGGGTATTCAACTGATCTCTGTGATGGTCCACTTTCATGAGTCATGCCACTCCTTTGAGTCTTTCAAAAGAATGCATTGTCCATTGTCGCATTGTGTATTTTTCCCGTTTAGTCATGCTACCAAGTCTTTTGTCATGTCACTTGATGTTCAAAGGAAATTTGAAGAAGTTTTACCTCTGCAGTCAACACAGTTTTTGTGTCGGTACTTTTGAGTCAGTCCTATGGTTACTGCATTCACATCATTCCAGAACGATGTTTTGAGTTTCGTGTCATCGATGTGGGACTCATCATGGCCCTCCTTCGATGAGACTATGCTCATCGACATTAGCTCATTATCCAAGAAATAGTCTTAGAAACAAAAAATTAGTACCTTGAGATATGCATGCCTTAATGACAGATTCTCTTGCTCTCGACATAGGTTCACAGCATTAACCTTTGATCGATAGAATTGACTAGGTGTTCGGCATCAGGACATCTATTCACACTCAGTAGATTGTACTAGGGTGCCTTGGGAATCATTGACATCAATGGTGATCTCCCCCGCACTTGTTAGCGGTTCACATCATTGGCCAATAATCAAGTGGTTTCTACCATGTTCGACTTCATATCATTGTAATCACATGGATAGAATCATACTTTGTGGAATACAAGATGAAGACCCTGGGTATTTGTTTAAAGCACTCATTGATTTTCCCTAGGTTGTGATGGATTTTTGTATATCTAGCATGGATCCACGTTTGTATAGTCATGACTATGCTCAAATTTGTGTCTGTATGACATAGATCTACGTTGTATGTCTGGTAGCCATGTCCAAGTTTGAGTCCTCTATCACATGGATCTACGATGTATTCTAGTAGCCATGCTTGTTTATTCCTCCCATGGATCTACCTTGTATTGGTCTACACCATGAGTTGGTTACTTGTCTATGAGTCAAAAATATTGATGTACTATAGATGCCTACTTGAGGACATGCTCTGATCGAGCTGACATTTTCACCTCGTAGTGACGACTTGTTCTGTCAAAGCTCTCATTTATCGTATCCCTCTAAGACTCATGCTTTGTGGGGCATCCTGTTATACCAAAATATTGTCACCGCCATGTGATAAGATCCTTAACTTACATATTTTCCCTTAATCCCAACACTTGGAGAGAAAACCCATGTTGTTTGTCAATCTTTCATGAAAATACTCAGCACCGCGCTTTCCCTGTTAACCATGAGCGTTACCTTGCTTGTACCTCCTGTATCTTGTTTACCATAAGCGGTGCCATCGCTTATAGCCTATGGTCCATAAGCATTTTTAACTTGAACCGCTCTGTCATAAGAGGCAAAAGGAGGTACCCTAGGTAAAATGGGAAAAAGGAGAGGTTTCTTGAGGCTTCTAGATCATGAGCCTCGTGTCCTCTCTTATCCCTAACATTGTGGGTCAGTTGAACTAGAGATCCCCCATCATAGGATCTTGGAAGCCAGGGATGATTTTAAGGGATCATACTTATTTAAAAGTGTATAAATGTTGGCGAATATTACCAATTCTTAGAACGCCTACTATAAAATGATTGGCGATATTTTTCAAAAAATATTTTAATTTTCAAGGATTTTGTATCGTTTATATAATAATTTGGCGATTTTTAGAGTGAAAAATTTTTACCCCATCAAAATTGGGCGAAACAGGGCTTCAAAAACTGCAAAATGGCAAATATTTTTTGGAAGAAAAACATCAAAAAATAGCCCACTGGGCTAAAATTCGCCCCTAAAATTATCCCTGTTGGAAGCCACCTCATCCACAAATCTCTCAACCATTCCTATCCATTGAGCCTTATAAATACAAGCTCATGTCCATGGTTGAGGGGGGAACCATAGAGGTATTGTTATGCTGTTGGATTGACCACTTGGCCCAAGCCATTTGAGAGCATAGAGAATAAAGTTGGAGCTTGTGGGGATGAGGTGTTGGTTTCATGGAGATGCATGATGACACTAAGTATTAATTGGTTGTAAACTTCTCTATTCATCTTAATGCAAAGATGATTTCCGTCCCACATTACTGTTGTTTTAATTTCGCATATAAATGTTGTTAGATTCCTTGGTCACTAACATGGATCATTGTATTATGTTTTGGTAGCTTTGATGTGTTTGCATGTTTGATCTGATTGCAGGTACACAGGATTACTATCGAAGCAAAATTCCAGGTATCTACGACATCCAGGGAGGATCTTCATCCTTTATCATTCATTTGTTCTGGATCTGAACCATTCAGACCAGAGGAACAACTTCTATCTGTAGAAGGTGAAATATTCCTGCTTACACACATCCAAGAACCATGTCAAAAAGGCTCAACACTTATATCCAACCATGTGGGGAACACATCCCTCATCCATGCTAGAAGGGCTCAACAATTATATCCAGCCATGTGGGGAACACATCCCGCATCCATGCTAGAAGGACTCATCACTTATATATGATCATGTGGGAACAAATCCCACAGTCACATCAGAATGGCTCTACACTTACATCTAATCATGTGGGAACACATCCCACAGTCACATCAGAATGGCCCTGTACTTACATATGATCATGTGGGAACACATCCCATACCACATCAGAATGGCTCTGCACTTACATCTGATCATGTGGGAACACATCCCACAGTCACATCAGAATGGCTCTTGGAATCATCACCTCCCCTTGGAGGGAACCTCGATCTCGAGAACACCAAGCTTATCCCTGAAGTACTCAAACTTCACTCTGGCTAATGGCTTGGTCAACACATCAGCTATTTATTTGTCCATTGCAACATACTGGAGATTCACTGCTCCTCTCTGCACCATATCCCAGATATAGTGATATTTGATCTCGATATGCTTTGAATTGTCATGGAGCACCGGGTTCTTAGACAACTTCACACAACTCTGGTTGTCGCAATATATACAAGTAGCATCCAACTGGAGATCAAATAAATCAGATAGTAGCTTCCTCAGCTATACTGCCTCACAACTAGCTGAACAAGCTGCGATATACTCTGCTTCAGCTATACTCAGTGCTACACAAGACTGGTTCCTACTAAAACAAGAGATCACACCTAATCCCATACTGAAGCATCACCCTGAAGTGCTCTTTCTATCGCTGGCACTGCCTACCCAATTTGAATCAACAAAACCTTCCAGGTTAATCTTCTGATCAGCCTTATACTTGAGCCCATAATCAACTGTATCCTTCAGGTACCTCAGAATATGTTTTGCAGCAATCAAGTGAACATGTTTAGTATCTGTCAAGAACTGGCTCAATGTGTTCACAGCAAAGCAAATATCTGGTCTTGTATTGATAAGGTAAATCAAGAACCCAATCATCTAACAATACATCGTAGCATCAACCGCTTCTGATGAAGCATCACTCAATAGCTTCATGTTTGTTGCCATAGGTGTGGTCATGGCCTTGCAATCCATCATTCCGAATCTCTTTAGGATCTCTACCACATGTAAATTTGAGCATATAGATTTGTAGACAAATACACAACTCACAAAGAAGATCTCACAATTTACTCAGCAATTGAAGAATGAAACAGTGCAAAAAGGCTTGCAGCTGTGAATGCTTTCATTAATCAAAAAGTAATCCAAATGATAATTACAATAAAGTAAAATGGCTTTAATAGCCACAAGCAATTTGAATCCACATGAGGAAGTTCGAATTTATTAGACTCTACTTGACTGTAGGTAACCAAGACTTGTCTAAATCACTATTGGAGGACCCAGTAGTTAACTGTCCTTGTCTAAACCATAACCGGAGTTCATCAGAGCTCTAAAACACAACCAAGTGTTACATTTAGTGTTGAATAATTGTTAACTGACTGTGGTAGGTGAGAAATGCGCCCCACATGTGTGCAATCAAGTAAACCTAGCGCTAACTAAATGTGGAGGACTCGAACTGAATGTAACTGACTCCTAACTTAGCTTGACTAGTCATTAACTGAAGTGAACTTACCTTGGTTGGTTTTGGCACTCCCAGTGGCTTCCTAAATTGTAGGGACTGATCTAGGAGACTCCTAAACTTATGCAATCAAGTGCAATAAGTGGTAGTGAGCCTCAATTAGTGTTCCCCACACTTTGGTAACTGAAACATGTGCCCC
>LPNX010303637.1:349915-371996 GCA_001517045.1 Pseudotsuga menziesii
ATGATGATGGGAGGAAGGAGGAATGTAACTTTTGTCTCTTGCTGAATGAATAGGTGTATGATCATATCCATTATTCTGAATGCAGTAAGACTAAGCCTTTCCATATTGCATCTTACAGGAAGTCTATTGCATCTCTCTGAAGGAGGAAAAATAGTATGGCATAGCGCAAGAGTCTTTCCTTTCTGAGTGTCAGGTGAGTTTCTAGTCATCTTCCTAGCTTCCAGTTTGGAAGTAGGGACTGAATCTAGATCTGAGTCACCCTGAATCTTAATGTCATAAACGGATATAGATGGATCTGAAATACTAGTAGAAGCTGTAAAAGAAGTAGATGCAATGGTTTTACCTTCCCTTGCAGGTGGCTGCTGAGAGTGCACTGGTTCTGAAGGAGGCATGAAATGTGAGAACTCATATGCTCTTGAAGCGTGATTCACAATACCCTTTGCTATGATGCTCCTAGTAGAGATATCTGTGATCTCCACTGAGTCAGGACCAAAGATCACTCGCTTTGGAGATCCAGTATGGGTCATCTGATAGACAGATAACAGGTTTGAAGCCAGGGAGGGAACAAACAACACATTTTTGAACCTTCCATGTTCAAGTTGGATAGAGCCCTTCCCTTTGGTTTGGACTTTACTGTTATTTCCCATCTGAATACTAGGACCATCAAAGGACTGAAAAGAAGAGAATGATTCTCTAGATGCAGCCATATGGTTGGAAGCTCCAGAATCAATGAGGAAGCCAGGTGTTGATGTGCAGCAAGCTTTCAGTGCATGTCCTTTCCTTTGGTATTCTTCTTCTTCTTCTTCTCCAGAGTCTTCCTTCCTTGCGCTAGTAGGTACAGAAATGTTGTGCTTTGTAATAGCCCCGGTTTTGACCCCGTTGCATTAGATGTATATGATGTATAAAATGTAAATGATCATGGTGTGGAGCTAAAGGCCAAGGCCCCACCATTGATCGGTAATGCTATGTTTTGGATTTTAATTGTCACCGATGGTATATCGGGGCATGCGGTGTATATTATGTTGGCTATCATGTACATATGCATCTATAATTAATTAAATGAACACAACCAGCTATGGTCGCGGCAACCAAATCGAAAGGGGCATGATTTTTCCAAGGATAAGGATGTGGGGTTGGGAATTTGTCAATCTTGAGCCAAAAGGGGAAAAACCCATGTGTCTTTTTCCCTTGTCTTATTCCAACCACCTTCTTTAAGAATTTCTGCTGGCAGCTAGGAAGAGTTATGGCAGTTATTGTTTTGGGGTGTGGGGTGGCAGGACTATCAGTCCTAGCCTATGCCCTTCATTTAATTCATCCTCATCCTTCACACAGGCAATTCTTCTTTTTTCTCCATGATTTGGTCTATTTTTCCTCTCCACGAGTTGCTGAGCACCCTCAGACTGCAAATTCGTGTCCTCCTGCTAGCTATTCACCTTCACGCACTTCCCATTTGGCTGCTCATTGCTTTCATGCATAGGAATTTTCCTGGGTTCTACCCACACGATTTTCTTTGCAATTCGCGTCCTCTCTGTTGCTGTGCATTCTCACGTAGAGGGATTCTCTCCCGTTTTTGTCTTCACGCACTGGATTTTGCCGGATTTACCCACACAGCGGTTTTCTTCTGCGGATTTGTGGACAGTGTGGCCGTATCCTTCACTCACGGGATGATTGTGGGTTCTGCATTGTTGCTCACGCTCACCCACAGGCTGGGAGACTGTAATTTCTTCCCCAGCTCGGTCTGTATACATTTCCTTGGTGATTTCGTTGCCCAGGACGGGCTGTGTCTTTCCACATTGTTGGTTGTGGTTGTTGTGGTCTTCCTTACATGTTGGGGACTGTTGCAAATTTTCCTGAGAGTCATTTTGGCCACGATAGGGCCAATAATGACTCATAATTCATTTTCCTGTTATGCTGTGGCAGCTGGCTTAATTGCTTGTGGGCAATGGTTGGTCTTCAGACTGTATTGGGAGCAAGGGCGTGGGCATAGTTTTGCTTGATAAACCTGGTGGCTGGAACCACACAGACAGCGCTAGAGGGTTGGCCTTCTTCTCCATCACCCCTGAATAGCACTGGAAGGGAATGCAGGGCCTGAGGGACTGTGTAGCAGAGAAGGGACTGATTCCTTGTGTTGGGTGTGGATGGGTGTCTTAGAGGTCAGGCTAGTTCTGGTGTAGGTATTCTTGGCTCTGTAATGAGCTCACCAGCTTAGCAATTTGCCTTCCCTAGCTCCTTAATGGCCTGATAAACCCAACTGAGTTGGCTTGGCTGTGTTTTGTACATCCCTGGCTATGTGTAAGCCTGCTAGTTCCCTTATTCCTTGGAGAATCATGCCTAGCTCGGGGGTGGCAGCATTGCTGAGAGATTGATGAGCACGCTGGCCTATGGTTGGGTGGAACGTTGCAGCGACGTAGTTGGTTGCGGATCGAGTTCATCATAAGATAAGTGATCTTGTGTATTTTACCTCTGCAATTCTATATTTACTGTTAATGAAAATGAAATGAACATGTTGAAAGAATGCTTGTTGAATGTATGATGTTTTTCGCTGTGTCTGATAGATAATTGCATCCGTGCATGATAAATTCTCATATGTGCATAATTAAGTTCAATGCATATGTTTAAGCATTTTGTTTCCAGCAATTTTATGCCTGCACATGTTCATGAGGCTATTAGTCTGCATGGTTAATGCCATGGATTGCGTCCTCTTTGCCGGTCGAAGGCATGGGGACGTGACAGCATGGTATCAGAGCCCATGTTGCGGCACGGGCCTGCATGAGCTGCCAAGATGCAGTAACAGAGGTGTATTTCATTCTGCCTAGCCGAACCCGTGGAAGACTGTGAAAATTTGAAATTGGGAAATTTTTGTTTAAGTGTGAACAGTCGGAAGGTTTCACGAAGTTCCTGTCCGCTGTTGCGGAAGGTTTCGTGAAGTCCCTGTCCACCATTGCCGAAGGTTTCATGATCTTCCCATCCACCGTTGCGGACGACAAAGTGATTCTGCAGCCGATCGTAAAGTCATCCGACCGTCGACGCCACAGAAAGGTTTAAAATTTGTCTAAGTGTCGGAACGATCGGAAGGATAAGTGGTCCGACATCCGACGTTCAAGTTGTTGCAAGCTCCAAATCGGAAGAGTTGGCGAAGTGGGCGTTCGCCATTGCGGACGGATTGGTGAAGTCTCCCGCTCGCCGTTGCGGATGGCGAATCGATTTGGCTTCCGATTGGAAAGACCGCTGACAGCCGACACAGTAAAAGAAAGATTGAAATTTTTCTAAGTGTTTTAGTGTTCGTTGGAAGAAGAAATGGTCCAACGTCCGATGTGAGAGTCAGCCGACGCTCGACGTCGAAAGGGTTGGAAATTCCGGGGAGCCGCCGTTGCGGAAGGTTGGAGCCTTCGGGGAGCCGCCGTTGCGGAAGGTTGGAGCTTCCGAGGAGCCGATTCGGCGGAAGGAAGAATGGTCCGGGAGCCGATTCAGCGGAAGGAAGTTATGGTCTGCATGTCCGCCGCAGCGGAAGCTGAAGGCATTTGCCGGCCGATCAAAAAGACTGCCGACGCCGCAAGAGAAAGTGCGCCGATCGAAAGAGGAAAGGGAAGGAGCGTCCACCGTTGCGGAAGCACAAAGGCTTCTGACAGCCGATCAGAGAGACAGCCGACACCCGATTTGCACAGGGAAAATTTTGAGTTTTTTCTATGAGATTTCTCGGCCGATTTCAGCTGTTTCCTAGTGAAATTTTGAGTTGTTTTACAGAGAATTTTTAGGGCTGAAAATGAGAAATGAGGTAGCGATCTAATGCGTCAGATTGCGCGAAAATCCACAATTTACAAAAAAAAATGAGGGCGCTGCCCTCGAAGCCACAAGGGGGCAAGCCCCCTTGACCCCCATCGTCCCCCTCAGATAGACGTTCTTGGATGAAGAACATTTTGTGTGTTTGGGCATTTGTAATTTTATGATTATTCCAAGAGAAGGTAAGTGATTATGATTTATATCAATATTATGCATCTAACGATTGTGCTACTAACACATTGCAGAGTCATAGTCACCTTCCAGGGAAGTATTCTAGGTAGTGCAGTTTGATAAGTAAGAGGTGGTTCAGTATGAGAACCCATGACGGATATGATGCTCGGGATTCTGATGAGCATGCCCGAGATGCCATGGGAGAAAATGCCCATAATAGAAATGATGACATTGAGTCTAATGGAAGGAGATTCCAGGAGGCACCGTCAGATGTTGCAGCTACCATGAGAAGTCTAATTAAAGCCCAGGAAGAGCAGCATCAGTTGAATTCTGCAATGTTACAAAGTTTGACAGACTTACATAAGAAGATAGACTCTGGACGAGGTACAGCAAGACCAGAAGGCAGTAAGAGCAGTACTAGGAGAAGGAGAAGGAATTCTAGTGGTTCATCCGATTCCAAAGAGTCCAGTGGGGATTCCAGTTCATCCTCCCATAGAAGGAAAAGAAAGAGACACCACAGGGATCGCTCTAGGGATGAATTTAAGAAAGCTAAACCTCCTACATTTGATGGCGAGATAAAGACTGGACAAGAGGCTGAAGCTTGGCTTCTTGGTATTAAGAAGTACTTTCAAGTGCACGATTATTCAGGAAACATGAAGGCAAGAGTTGCCATATTTAATCTGAATGGAAGAGCATCCATTTGGTGGGAAAACTTCAAGCAAGTAAAGAGGATCAGTGAAAGAAGACTTAAGTGGAAGCAGTTCAAGAAGTATTTCAAGAAGAAATACCTCTCTGACAGGTATTATGATGACAAGATTAAGGAGTTCCATGAGCTGAGATTGGGACAGCAGACCATGGAAGAGTATGCAAATAAGTTTTTGGAGCTATTGAGGTATGTCCGATACATCAGAGATGAAAAAGTAAAGGTCCAGCGTTTTCTGAGTGGATTACCTCAGTCTTACAAAGATCGAATTGAGTTCTATGAACCTAGGACTCTTGAGGAAGCAATAAGGAAGGCTAAGTATTTCTATGAGCAAAGCAAAGGTAAACTTGATTACCATAAGGCATGGAAGGACAAGAAGAATGAGATGTTTGACCAAAGGAAGAAAGGTTTTAAACCTTCTAGCTTTAGGAATCAGCAGAAGCAGCCATCTCAAGCTGTGAGTAAGCCAGTTGGAGTGACCGGAGAAAAGCCTAAATATCCACAACAGAATAGAGGGCCACTTCAATGCTGGAAATGTGGAGGACCCCACATGCGCAGAAATTGTCCACTCGAGAATGAGAGTGCAAGACCAGCTTATAATGTTCAAGAGGCAAAAACAGTGGGTCAAGTAGCAAGGGCAGTTCCTAGGATTTATGCAGCACTGGAGGACCGTCAAGTAGATCACCAGTCAGCTGTGGTTGAAGTAGCAGGTAAGATTGCTGAGCAATCTGTTTCTATTTTGATTGAACCTGGTTCTACGCACAGTTACATCACTCCTAGAGTAGTGGATATTTGTGCTTTTAAGAAATTAAAGCATATGAAGTCTTGGTTAGTTCAGCTACCCAATGGAACTAAGAGAAAGGTCAGTGAAGTGGTAGAGAAATGTCCATTGGTCATGAATGGATTGGTCACTTGTGTAGATCTGAATGTTCTACCGCTTGGTTCCTATGATGTTCTCATTGGAATGGATTGGCTAGAAGCTCTGATACCATGTTAGATTTTTATCATTCAAGCTAGCATTAACTTAGGATCTTTAACTGAGAGAACAACAAGCACAATAATCAAACATAAGAGACAATAGACAAAGATTTTCCTCGGGGAAACCATAAAGGAGAAAACCCAACAACTTCCTCAAGATAGAATCAACACCAAAAGTAAAACCCCAAAATAGTAAGATGATCTCTCGAAAATAGTAGTATCTCTCTCTCTTGTCCCAACAACTTCTACTCTCTCAGTTATATGCTACAACTGAGTCTAAGTGAATGTGTGATAAATAGAGAGGCTCACTTTCTATTTATACTAATTCCTGACTTGACAATAATTCACTAGGGCCAACTTCTATAGGAGAGTCTAATAATCCTAGGGCCCCACAACTGCGGGGACTTTAACCCTTGATCAATAGGAAGGGTTATCCTCTATGAATTTACATGACTTGTTTACATTATTGAATCTCCCAATAGGAACATTGGGGTATGACATGACTAAATTACATTACAAATACTTCCCAGAATAAACATTGGGGTACAATACATAAAATATACAAGTGAATACATTCTGAAGTTACAAATACATCAACACAAAGAATGTTGTTAGGTCTTCCCCAAGGTTACTTTGCATGAATTCTTCAACAATCATTCATTTTTTTTCGCGTGCCACACATTCTTGGTGTATGATTTCTACCATTTTCCACTTTAAAATGAGCTGAGATAATGTAATTAGTGTTTTCGTCCGCAAAAAAACAAAATGATTCAATCTTTGTCATGACCATCAAATATGGATGCTTGGAAAAAGAGCACTTGATTTAGCATTTCTTAAGACTTGTTCTGCCCATGCGTTTCATAAAACATACCAAGATTATTGTTGAAATGATTAGGAGAGGATGAGACCACAAATTTGACAGAAAAACTCCATGCTTGTCAAAGTAGTCTTGTGTAGCAAACTTCTCCCAATTCCGTCCAAAATAGTAATTTATTGTTTTAGCAAAATAAACACCCATAACTGCACACACATGGTTTGAAAACAAAATCAGGGAAAACCATAATGTTAATTGAAATCATGATCAATATTTTACCATATCTTTGTTGGTAGAATAAGGCTTTCAAATTAACTGCCAACATATTTTCATGTACAAATTTACACAAGAAAAGTGTAAAATAGTCCACCACTTCAAATAAAAAAGGAACAAGTTGGAACAAGAAAAAACACACTAATAATGAACAAAGAGTAGTAATAATTAAAAGAAGAAGAAAAAAAGAAAAGTTTCCATCCGATATTTACTTTAACACTCCAAATCCATAGCTAGCAAACCAGTTTCCACCAAATCTTTGTGCACGTCATAGTTCGATTGCTCACCCTGCCACCTTCTCAAGTATCCAAAACTCCATCACGAGATTCTTCCCTACATCCTAAAACATTAGAGAATTGTGAAAATTATCACAACCATCCAATATCATACAAAACTACCACTCTAGGTCATAGGATCTCCCCAAATGAGATTATTAGACATTATATCATCCCTTTCTTTACAAATAATGACTCACTGAGTTCTTCTTCCTCTTCTCATTCTGCTTCTAGCTCTGAAGTGACTTGACATACAGATTTTATGTTTAACATGGGCATTAATTTGTATCTAGATTCTTGGATTTTTTATTTTGTAGAATAGGGTTAGGAGTTTCTCTTTTGCTTACACAATATTATTTTCAATGGTTGTACTTCTCTTTGTCCCATTGACCTACTATTGTGGTCATTTGTTAGATATTTATAAAATTATATTATCCTATATACAATGTTTTATCATTAATTTTATAAAAACAATGAATTTTGAATCGAAGTATTACTTGACATCCAACATTTATCTGTCAACATTGATAACAACATCAAAACTCCATTGCTTGTATTTAACCCACATGTCACTAGTGAACATAGCACTTAGAGTTCCACAACCTCATTGAACCTTTAAAATAAAAGATAAAAAGTAGAAAATAGTGTATCAAGTTATCAATAGAGTGTTACCATCTCTAGCTTTGAATTCAACCTATATATAGCTCGAGTTTGGTGGGGGTTGCAAATGGATATCTTAATATTATGACCCTAGGCAATATAGGGGAAATCCTTGGCTCGGTGGGCTATCTCGAGTGGTTGAGTATTTTCAATAAATATTAGCATAGATGTTTTAAACAAGAAAACATACAACTTTATAAAAAGGAGATACTATAGTAATCAAATGAAAATAATAGAGGGGTTGACAACATCTACAACATCACAAAGAATCTCTAACAAAATATCGTATTCTTCTTAAGTGAACAACCTACAAACCTCAAGAAATATGACCTCAAGGAATCTCTAACAAAAGATAGCATTTTTCTATAGAGAGCATCTACAAACCTAGAGAAATATGACCTAAAAGACAAAAGCAACGATCCTCAAAAAAGGCTTGAATCCATCCATCCATAATATTCAAGGAACCCTCCTTTAACCACTCACTTTGGATTGGCTCACTCATTTCAAGTTCGATCAAGGGCTTTATATCAACATCTATTTTATACTTATCTTAAAGGGAGCTATGGAGTTTCCTATATATTAGGAGGATATATCATTTAAGCCTTCCATTTCTAGCACACATGGTTTGAATAAATAAGGCAAAGTATACCACATTAAATTGTAGCATGTGTGCATTAAAAATTGGACTATTTCAAGGTATGTTTGCCCCCTATTTTCTATTGGTAAACAATGATGAGAATGGAAGGAATATATTACCTCCTACACCCCAAATAGTTAGGGTGTACCTTAAGCAAGACATTCCCACTTCAAATGCCTTGCAAGTACATAGACCCCACCACCTTACCGAATTCTTTTGAAACAAACCTAAGTTTCACTCAAGTCCATTGTTATAAACACACAAACCTAAAAAACCATGCACTCTTCAACCCTAACATAATTTTCATAGGATTTGCTTTGTAATTTGTTCATCTTGATCCCACCACAAGGGCAATATCAACTTGATGCCTTAACCTGGGCATGACTTTAGAACTTGGAAGTGGTGAATTTACCATTCTGTGCAAGTCCATGGGTAAAATATGGTAAAGAGAAGTTGATTAACACCAATCTTATTGATTCCAGACACTTTCCATCATAGAACAAGGTGTAACTAGACCTAAAAAGGAAATTTGGATTAAATTTGAGGGTAGATCTATGAGTGAAATCCTAAAGGGAAATTCTAGGCATACATGACCCTAAAACCACCATAAAACAACAATATAGGAAGTCTTTGAAGGCATATAAACTGTAAAAGGATTCATATCCAGTAAACTATAATTTACAATACATCCAAGAAAAACCATTTCCTTCATATTGCTTATTACCCACTTTTTGGCATGTGTGTCAAAATGTGGTAAATAGGGTTAACTCACATTTCTGGGTAGTCAACAAGTCTTCTCATCACATTAGGAAGTATTTTTGAGTTTAACATCATCTAGCCTACAAATTTGAATGCGTTAGGGTTACTTTTGAGTAGTGAAGGTGATGAAACTAAGGTATAGTCACCAATAGGAAATTCTAGGAGGCATTATGAACTTCAAGCAAGACAAAAAAAGGATATGAGCAGCAAATCTGGGAGTCATATAGTAATATTCTATACAACAATGAAAACAATTAAATTTTGGAATCAAGACTAGTTATTGTAGCAAAAATAAAAAACAAATATGGTTTTGGTCATGTTACCACCATACTAATATGTACATGGTGTGTAAAACAAGTATTTCCCTAGTTTCCTTTTCGACCACACTCACTCTATTTATCATCTCAAGTACTGATTTTCCTATTTCCTTTCTACCTTGACCTATAACATCAACAAACAGACTGGTATTTTTGAATGAGAAAAAAAGGGATATGTAACACATCCCTTGGAAATTGTGGCAGTTTGGTTATGTTATCAACCACAACTATCAGCAACAGGTGGATCTACAGGAAACCATACCAATATGTCATTAGTAACATCAAAAAACATATTAAGCATGTTAAAAAAAAGGAGATGAAACACATTCCTTGGTGGGAATTTAGGCAGTTTGGTTGCATGCACCCTTACTTGCTATATACATGAGAAACATTACATATTTATGTATAATGGTTTGGATTCATATGGATTCACATAAATATATTTTTGGGAGTCATAATAGGAAGTATATCAACTATGGATATTCACATAGGTTCTCCCTCCCTTTTTGGTCCATGTTTCCTTGAATAAGGATGTTAATTGATTGAGAGAGCTATAGCCCCCCAATATCAGATACACTAGTGCTTCCAAATCTCCCAACTTTGAAATTTGAAATGAAATACTCCCTTCTTCCTTCTATTAGTCAAATATATGCAAGGACCTGGATTCATTTCCACCCTTAGAATCCAAACAATTAAGAGCATGTACTTGAAACTTTTATATTGAGAAACTAAAATTAATCACTGAAGTTGCATTCACCAAAACCTAGAATGTTATGGCCCCTTGGAAACCATTAAACTAAAATCCAAAATAAGCATTTTCACAAAAAGCATCCATCACCTATGTTATCAAAAACCTCATCTAACAAGGTCATTTATGATAGAAAACTGCCCTGAAATCAAAACACACCAAATCCCATTTCTGCATAATAAGCCATTGCTCAAGAAATGGGAAGTGTTTCTACTGGCCACTTCTAAGTTCTCACAAGTTCTTGGCAGAAATAAAAATTCCTAGTTGTAGAGACAAAGTGGCTAGACAATGGTATGAATCAATGTCTCATTTTTGAAAAAATGCTTTTTTTGGTATTCCATATCCACAAGGATGATTTCATTTATGGTTCCAAAAGTGTTATTGGCCCTCCTAATATGGGTTCCTTTGATGGAGAAGGAAGTTGAACTATTTCAGAAAATTTTGTAGCTATGTTTTATTGAGGATCCTTATACTGATGATTTGGTCAAGCAAAGAAAGGAGTAAATGCAACATTTTTATTAGCTTTGAAATCAGATACCATTGAGTGGTACAAAATGTGCTTGATAGTATACTAGATTAATGAGTCCTATTTAAAGACCTCATTGAAGAAGATACACACCTACTCACGAAATCCAAACAGATGACGATCTAGGAAAAGTGTAGTTCTAGGTATCTCCATGCAACCTCTGGAAAATGAAAATCAATGAAAAAACCTATACCTTATGTTTTTGGAAATTATGGTCATTATAACAACAAGCTATAATAATGAAAAGATTTTTTTCATATTGATAAACCTCATTCATATTTTATAACACTTTTGGCCATCTTTTGAACATTGAACAATAATACGCCTCACATACAAACATGGGTAGCATCTATGCGAAATTTGGGCATGCACCTACCTGTGTTGACCTTAAAATAACATGAAACAAGCCTAACTATTGAACCTGGACAAATTCTAGGTGATGAGAAACAAATTCCCCAGTATTGCATATAAAATGCTAGTGTTCCAAATGTATGCATTTTTTTAAAACCAATCATTTCCTTTTTACAAACCTAAACTACTTTCAGCTTAGTAAGCTTGTGCAATCGTGTCCTGATACAAATATGAAATCTTGTATAGCAATTTAATGGGTTGTTTAAACACATTTTTTTTCTAAGAACTCTCTCTGTCTCTTTTGATTATGATAATGGTGTATCTAGGTATATAATAAGACATCAAATGAATCAATGGATTATGTCATATTTATCTTTCGCAAGGTTTTTTACTATTTTTTGCTGCTTACAAATGCTCCCAATGTTCCCATAACTTTCACACACTACTGCATGGGTGCTCAGAATTCAGAGTACTTTTAAAAATATTTGTGAAAATAATGCATTCTACAAGTTTCTTTTCCAAGTTATTCAATCATAGAAACAACCTGATAAATCAAACTAATATTTAAGGTAAGTTTTTAGATCATATAGAACAAAGTCACCTGAATGTATGGTAATCACCATCATCAACTAAATGTGCGTGTGTGCACATGCATAAATACGCAATACACAGTTCAATCAAACAAAAACATAATTATACCTTGATTTGTGGAGCTTCGCATTGTATTCTTATGCTTTACCTTTCAAAACAACATTCAACATACTTCAAATTTTGTCCAGTTGCAATAGTTTCATGTTAGGACCCATCAAATAAATTTTTTGTTTGTTTATGAAAATAAAAAAACCAATCTAAATAAATACAATACTATTACAATGTAAATTACAATACTATTCAACTATTCAAGTAAATTAATTGTTAATAATAGATCACTCGATAAAACATGTAGAACCAAAAACACTATGTATATAAGGCCATCGATCAAATCAAAATGCCATTTCTTGTCTCTTAACTATGAAAATGTTTCTCAGCATTATATGTAACAAGTTCCAATGGAGGAGTCAAATAGCAATAGTGAAAATTAAACACTAAAATTATATAAATAGATGTTTTTTAATGTATTCTTCCTTACCATTCATTGAGCTCCTCTTTGTTTCAAGAATAATTTAATATTCTCTACTAAACAAGACCAACAACGTGAAGGTGGAAGCTCTTATGGCCCCTCCCCCCCCTCACATCACTCTCAATTCCCCAAACCCAGTGCATCTACTTGCAAATAACAATTTACTGGAAATTATTTCACTCAATAGCTGAAAGAAGCTTTCATTAAATCATTCTTTAAATAATTCATTAAACAATTCAATCATTCAACAATTGAAAAAAATGTTCATTAAATCATTCATTAAACCATTCATTCAGTCAATGGCCGATAAAATAAATCATAAAAGCATTCATTTAACCATTCATTCATGAAACATAGGAAAAAACCATGTAAATTTTTTTATTATAAATAAGAATTTCTCAAAATTTATTTGGTCACTTCCTTTTTACTTTTCTTCTCTTTAAAAACTTAGTCAGAAACGCATCTTCTAGAATATGATCCTCGGTTTCCCTACTAGACTGCTCGCAAGGTTGAACTTGTGGTGAAAGGCTATGAATTTCTGCAATAATGTCAAAATGTTTCATTAATTTATGTTTATTTTTATAAATACAAGTAATTCATTTTAAAAAACATTACAAATATGTTTTTTTACCTAGCATGGGAACATCAGTATCCTGTACAGGCTCAACCTATTTAGTGTTATTTGCATCTACTTGCTCTGCAGCTGAATTATGTAGTATTAGAATTAATCTTTATCATCTGCAATTATCTATACAAAAAATAGCATATTAATAAATTTATTACCAAGAATCGAAGCATGATCTTTGTCTGGTTGGTTTGCATCCATGACATGAATGGGATCATTACTTTCCTGCTAAAAAAAGAATAAATAATTTATGTTAATTTTTTATAACAAATAAATTGCACAAGAATTAATAAATTATCATTAAACTATATAGTTTTTATATACCTGCGCATGAGATGGATTAGCAAAAGATTGTGCAGTATGCCCAGAAAAGAATTTTTGGCGTTCAACAACAGCGCCAAAGCCATGTTCTAAGCCAAGCTTCATGTCTTCCTCGGTGGGAAATTCTTTGAACTAGTCGGCCTGCATATTTGCATGATGTCATTAATTTTACATTTTTTTCCAGAATAAAACGAAAACAATTTTCTCTATATTATTTGGAAGCAGTTTTGGGTTTTAGATACTTACATATTGGGCCGCTAAGTTCGAATAACCACCAGGACTAGGCTTATGTTGACAAATTTTTTCCATTCTTTCCTTGGTTTCCTTAGATGTGTTCGACAGCCTAATTAAGTGTTGAATTACATTAGTTGATGTTCCAAATTTGATATAAAAACTAATAATAATAAGGATTACCATTACATTTTGGAATGTATTACATACCTCCCTGTTCCTGGTGGTATCTTTCCTGCTTTTCTCAGTCCCTTCTTTTTTCCATCTTCCACCAAGGATTTCCACTCCATAGATGGAAGCATTGGAGGCGCTTATACCTAGCGTTCTTTTCTAGGTGAACCCTATACTGGTCTCGGACAATCTTCAAATGTTGTCCATCCTTCTGTAGGACCTTTTATGTATCGAAGGTATCTTTTCTGAACATACCAACCAAGTGATTAGTCAACTCATAGTTTAAATATTTTTCCTGCTTGTCCCACCTTGTGCAAATGGTGGGCCCGAAGATCTCCAAGGACAAATCATTCAGATGTTTATAAAAAATATCATTTCCTGCAAAACATTAATGCCATCATTAGTTGAAATTAAAAAATATTATTGGTATATTAGACACAAATTATAAAAACTAAATTGAACAATCTATAATCACCTGGAATCTTCTCTATCTTTATTGGAACCAGTTCTTCGTTCACCAAAAATGTTGTCACTACTGAACCAGTGCTAGTGACACAAGAAGATCTAGGAAATGCATCCACCTCTCTATCTAACCCTGCATCCACCCCTTCTTCTACAACATCTGTTGTGGTTTGGTCAGCATCAGATGCACACTTTGCTAGCCTCAGGGGTGTCGCATAGCGTGTTTTCGTCTGTTCAGTGGACAATAAGGGAACATTATGTCGTGCACGTGGAGAGGTTTGGTCATTGGGACCAACAACGCCTTGACCACCACTATAAAGCTGCATAACTTGCTATAAATTCAAACCATTGTATTATAAGTTCAATAGCATATAAAATTAAATATTATAAATTTCTAAATGAATTTACATTATTATTTGGGAACTTACTTGCAATTGTCGACATCTCTGTAACAACAATTGAATCTTTGATTTGGTCTCTTCTGTTTGTGGAACTGTCAATGTCAAAAAAAATAGTTCCTCATTTTTTTTCCATGGTCTTCTATAGCACCCTCAATGGGTCTGCAGACCCACTAATTTCATTATCTTTCATCAACTAGGAGACCTCAAACTGTAAAGAGTGTTGAGATGGTGTTTCATAAACTGAATCTCTTGTCTACAACATAAATATATAAAACATTACTTAGTCTTTGAAGCAATAGTGTGCGTAAAAAATTATATTAACAAAAAATTTCTATCAAGATAGATTCATAGGATTACATATAGGTTTATCTGATGCGTAGATGAGGGTGTGGTCTGATCAATAGTTAGGGACTTATCCTGATCAGCCACCTGCAAAAAAAGTAGAGAACATTATCACAATGAACATAATATGTAAAAGCTAACAAATACATAACAAAAATAAACATTGTGCTGCATGTTTTATATGTGTACAATTTTGAAGTATTTAGAATGTGGAATTACATTTAGGTTTATAGGTTGCCTCAAGGCTCCAGTCACCTGATCAACAGTTGGGGACTTTCCTTGGTCATCAACTTACAAAAAAAGTAGACAACATTATCATCATGAACATAAACTTAAAAATGAAAAAATACATAAAAAAATAAACATTATGCTGCATGATATACATGTGTACAATTCTAAAGTATTTCAAATGGAGAGTTACATTCATGTTTACCTGTTTCCTCAATGCTGTAGTCGGCTAATCAATAGACGGTTGGCTTCCTTGATCAACACTATGCATGGAAAATAGATAAGATCATATAAATGAACCGAATATACTAATGAAAATACATAACAACAGATATGTGTGTCCATCCTAAATTTATTACATTGGCAATATCGACGTATACCTTCCACCTTCATTCAGGTCTACTAACATCTACGGAGAGGGAGGTGCCCCTAAGAGAACCGTGCAACAAAAACATACTAAAAATTACCTAACAAAACCAGAATATTCACTAAAACAATTTTAAAACATAACACTTTGATGTATACCTGTTTACTCATGGATCGTGTACTCCTCTCACCTTCTGCTGGGGTGACGAGCCCCCCATCACCTCCCCACGAAGTCAAGACAGGAAACTTATTAGAAAGTTATAATTATATGCTAACGAAAAATCCTATAGATGTTAAAATAATTAATAAAAGGTTGGGTAAATTGTTGGATGTACCACAACCATACTAATCATGTTTGTATCTACACGATTCAAATTGTAATTAATAAGCAGTTCTTTTCCAGCAGTTATTTATTTAATGGCACATACAAAGACACGGTTTCCTTCATGTGACTCGCATATGCAGTTGGGTTTCTTAAGTGTAGACCCCAGTTGTGTACTGTTTATAAAACCCTGCAAGATTACTAGTTGTTTTTGGTCTTCCGTCAATGTACAACGTTGCTCCTTTATTTTGAGTTTTTTTTTCAGTTGTATATAATTTGTTGACAACCCATATCTACGCATACTTTGTGTATATTTCACCAGGCGTATCCAATCACTGCAGTTTTAAGAGGGTCTAACATACTCCATCAATTCTGTACATCTTCCGTATCCAACCTTTATGCCATCCATGCAAAATAACCCCAATCCATGTAATGACGATGGTGCAATTCTATATATGTCCTCTCATTAACACAAAAATCAGTTTTTACTTGAGGAAGATCCCTAGGCACCCATTGTTTCACTAGGTGTTTGTACCTTAAGGGCACCTCGATGTCTCCTACTGTCTCAACATCATAGGAACATGAACCCCCTCCTTTGAGAAAAAATTCCATGCATTTATTGAATTTTTTTCTGATCTTATGACATCCAGTTGATCTATCCCTTGTAGACCTAGTGGATGTCTAACTTTCCTCTAACCTTCCCAAAATCCCCTCATTGTAGGAATATAGGTCTGATAAATACCTGTTTAGTTCTTCCTGCACCATGGCCGTAAAATAAGCATGGAAAGTAAGCATAACATAATGTTGATGTTACAGAGAGAAATTCCTATGGCTTGGGGTACCACAACAGACAACTTAACTCCAGAAATCAATCCTTCCCTATATGCAAGAGAAACCAAACATATAACACTAAAAGATCTTGATTCATACCTTATTCTAGATGGTTGATGTAGATCCCTGTTGAGCTTTTCCACTCTCGCTTGTATTAGCAATTTGCTTCCTCAACATTCAACAAACAAGACAAGCATGCTATATATAATTGTGTTAGACCTACTCTAGCATGTATAATCAATAACATATAAGCATTTAAAAGCATCCACAGATTAAATACTAATTTAAATACACATTATTGGACAGAAAAAGACATTTCTGTTGATATAAAACAGAGATTACAATAGTGACAACCTCTGTCAGCACGTCTGCGAATCGGAGAAGCTGAGTCCCCCACTTGGGCCTCCACCACTTCAATCCTCCATCTCTCGATAGCAAACTCACAAGAAAAAGGAAAGCTTGGGAAGAACACAAAGTGCTCCAAGGGAAAAAGGGATGCAGACTCAAGTATAAGCTTCAGCAACAATGGACTATAGTTTTCTTGCTCTTCAATTCCTCCACTTTCAATGTATCCAAAGGGTTCCTTATATAGCTCTTCAATGGGGTAATGAAAGGTCAAATTTGAAAGATCTCAAGGCATATGGAAGGCCAAGAGACAAGTGAATTAGATCCACATCAAGGAAAACTCCAAAATCATTTGGCCTTTTGCACATATCCCGATGTACGTGGGTTTAAGGGTCAAATCCATGTATATACGCAAGAAAGGGATTAAAAGTCGAGTATGGGAATTATTGCAAGTTTTTAGGGATGATCTTGGAAACATCAAAGGTACAAAAATGGTCCATGGGGTCTAAAGAGTCTGTAGAGGGACAAGGAAGGCCATAAAGGTATGATCCACCATATGCGGTAAAATTCGTTGTAACAGATGCCCCCCTAATGTGTGAGGTCAGAGGGGTCATACAATGGCTAAAATACATTATAAGTCCATCCTAGAAATGGAGTGATGAAGAACCTAGTGGAATAACCAGCCATCCAATCAGTACAATACAATGATCAAACTCAACACATAACTGCGAGTAGATGTAGCAGTCTTGGATACATAAGAGTACAATGGCCATGAATAGGCATGATACAAAATATGACATGTGTGGTCATCATTATGCACAATATATATAGATCATAATATCCATGATGAATATATACAAAGGATCACGATCTCCATGAAAGATGAAGATATATAATGGATCAAGATCTCCATAATGGTTGGAAACATCTGACATATACTGGAATAAAGTCACGAGAGCTTCATACTCCTCTTGATCTTTTCACTGGCTTATTTCCCCAGGACTCCCTTATGTCAAGTGGTAATTGTATTATCATGAGCTTTTCCTACCTCATTGAGCCTTATGCCGGCTTCCCCGACTTTGAGTATCAGCCATATAGCTTGATCTTGTCTCATGTCTAGCCGTGTAGAGCCATTTTGCATATCCTTTGCAGCTTCATTCCCTATTTTTACTGAGAGGGGACTTTCCCTCGAGTGTCGCTATCCTACACATGTGTCCTTTCATTGAGCATAGGCATGTTCCACTACTTGGAACTAGTTTTTTTGTCCCTTAACACTCATCTCCTCCTAGTCTGTAACTATAAAGCACTTTTATTATTTTTCAAGATTTTCAAAATATTTGAAAATTTCCCAAAAAAATAAAAAACCAAAAATATGGACAAGAAAAGATGTTATCTTTGGCAGTAGTCGAGTCATGCCACCTTCGAATAGAGCACTGTATATCACATCCGTTGGCTGGGTTAATAGTTTTATATTAGGAGCTGTACTCGTTTCTCTGAGTTTATCTCCATCGACTGATTAAGCTTCCAATCCCTATGGAGCCTCTGTCGATGCCTCCTGTGTCACAAAGATGTCCCATTTTTGAATATCAAGTCTATGTTTCCTACATTTAGTCACCTTTTCCTTTATGCTCTGGTTCGAAGGAAGTTGAAACCTAACTCGGTCATTCCTTAGATATCTTGACTTTGCATGCTGGCCATTCCCGGTACAGTTACTGGTTCATGCACATTATGATCAAGTCCTTCCACATTATAAAACTTTGCTGAGTACCTCATGTTGGATTATGGGGGATGCCTTAATTCGCTCCTTCCAGTGGATTTCATCCCATCGACTTCAAATCATTTATTCTGGGATAGGAATTTGTTACGGAAAGAAATTCCTATGTATTGGGGTACCACAACAGATAGATTAACTTTAGAAATCAATCCTTCCCTATATGCAAGTGAAACCAAACATCTAACACTAAAGGATCTTGATTCATACCTTATTTTGGATGGTTGATGTAGATCCCTGTTGAGATTTTCCACTCTCACTTGTATTAGCATTTTGCTTCCTCAACATTCAGCAAACAAGACAAGCATGCTATATATAATTGTGTTAGACCTACTCTAGCATGTATAATCAATAACATATAAGCATTTAAAATCATCCATGGATAAAATACTCATTTAAATACACATTGTTGGACAGGAAAAGATATTTCTATTGATATAAAACAAAGATTACAATAGTGACAACCTCTGTCAGCACGTCTGTGAATCGGAGAAACTGAGTCCCCCACTTGGGCCTCCACCACTTCAATCCTCCATCTCTCGATAGCAATCTCACAAGCAAAAGGCAAGCTTCAGAAGAACACAAAGTTCTCCAAGGGACAAAGGGATGCAGACTCAGGTATAAGCTCCAGCAACAATGGACTATAGTTTTCTTGCTCTTCAATTCCTCCACTTTTAATGTATCCAAAGGGTTCCTTATATAGCTCTTTAATGGGGTAATGGAAGGTCGAATCCAAACGATCTCAAGGAATATGGAAGGCCAAGAGACAAGTGACTCGGATCCACATCAAGGAAAAATCCAAAATCTTTTGGCCTTTTGCAGACATCCCGATGTACGCGGGTTTAAGGGTCAAATCCATGTATATACACGAGAAAGGGATTAAAAGTCGTGTATGGAAATTATCACATGTTTTTAGGGATGATCTTGGAAACATCAAAGGTACAAAAATGGTCCATGGGGTCTAAAGAGTATGCAGAGGAACAGGGAGGGCCATAAAGGTGTGATCCACCACATGTGGTAAAATCTGCTGTAACAGTTGATATCATTATCATGAATAATATCAATCATTCCCTAGTATAACAATTCAACACATAGTCCTTTAAGACGATATAGATATCAAGTTGTTCCATATCAAATGGTTCAGTCAATTAATATCAAAATACAAAGTATGTTTTTTACAATATCGATTGGTGTACCTATTTTAATTTAGTTTGTTTCCTCAACCAAAAATATAAAAGACCCAGATTATGGATCTCAATATATGTGATAAAAGCATTTGAAAATATTTTGTATCTTTTTTTTTCAGAATAAAAAGAGGTGTTCCCACTTGATATTCAGTAGTGAATAAAAGGTAACTTTTACATAGTCCATTAACGAGTGGATATCATAAGTATAAAAAAAACCTCATCGAGAGGGACAGAACCCACAATCCCAATATGACTGAAGTATCAATACCACACGGAGAACATAAGGAGCCCAAACAACATATCCAAGGAGGCATCGAGCATGGAGAAAACACACCCCTGATGGGATGAAAACAAACTCTATATCCCTAGCTAAAACAAGAAATATGTTGATATATCCCATAGTAGAAAGAACCAAAAAAGGCTTTTCCGCACAAATGAAAAGGCTCTTAAATTACTATGTATCATTCATTCCTCAATGATTTATCCTTCTAAAATTTATAAGAAGGAGAGGAGGCCAGCCTTCATATTCAATGTTTCATTAGATAAACAGTCTACACTCATTTGTGCTCCCTGTAGAAATGGATAAATTCATATAAATTAATTGATGATATCGGCGGTATAGCATATTTGTCACATATCTGACAAAATGCATTACTTTCTCCAACCTCTTTAGATGAGCTCACATTCTGAGAGCTTCTAACACTACACCGACCTGATCACACAACTTCTAGGTCAGTTCTCCAGTCTACATTGGTCCGATTATTCATTTTCTTGGCCACTCCTCTTGTCTTATTTTACACCTGTACGCTTACATATAACTTAGAAAAACTTCCAACTCATCACAACAAACTCTTGTCTAAATCTTGTCCCGATAGCCATTATGGTTTTGAGGTTGTATCAGTTGCATCCGAATCCATTGTTTAGGGTTGAAATGAATGGAATTCTTCATGTTTAGGGTTCAATTAAATGGAATTATTCATGAATGGAATGGAAAACTTCCATCATTTAGGGTTACAACCAAACGTTGAGAGGTATATGAGAGATAACAATAGACAAACAATAGGGAAATTAGGGTTTGCAGGTTTTGGAAAAAATGAATAATGCAGTCCTGAGTTTGCAAATCTAAAGTGCAAGGATATGCCAGGAATGAGGAAACATAGAAGATAGACAAAGGAAATGTAAACCTAAAAGGGTCATGGAATAATTGTTTTGTTTATACTACAATGTCCATTCCACACCCTAGTTAGCTTATGGCACCACTAAGGTGAAAAAGGATGTATATAATTACCAGGACAATTTCTATAACGGAAAGGAAAGGGTAGGATTTTCAAAGTATACCACTATTGAAATTTTATGTCGGATCAATTGTTTGAAAACCACAATACTTATGCAACACAAGAAGAAAATATTCCTTCTCTAGACATCAATCCCTCATAATTCCATCCCTCCAATGCTATTAATCAGTCAAACTAGTTGTTCAAATATGAAACATGCATAAGTGTGGCCTTGAATTAGAATACATTTTGAAAACTTCACTAGAAACCATTCGAATACATAGTTTTCTGGTCAATTTCCCTTCATAGGCCACCAAGGCACCTTCCATAATTCGCTAAGAATGATTATATAAGGTCGCAAGACAATGCCCTTTAAATTTGGTCAAGATAACCAAGACTATTGGTTTAGAGTCTAAAGGAATTCCCTTAAACTATTATGTTAAGGGTTCCCCAAAGTTGAGTCACCATTGTTGTAGGTGACAGTCAATCCAAGCCCTTAAATGACCTCCCTTTTCTAAATATTCATTAGAGGAAATTTCAACTCAAAATGGGCCTTCTAACTCTAATTCAAATTCCATGTCATAATGTGTTAGTCATTGAAATTGCTTTAAATATGGAATACTGTATAGGTCTTAAACACCTTTTTAATATAAATTTGGGGATAGGTATCATAAAAAAACTGCTTTGTTTGTTTGTATTTTCGACATATCTCCATGTGTTTTTACTCAAATTTTGATCAAGAGAGCTTGTTGGATGCGGAATTAATGTGTTAGTCAATGAAATTGCTTTAAATATGAAATACCGTATAGTTCTTAAACACATTTTTAATATAAATTTGGGGATAGGTATCATAAAAAAACTACTTTGTTTGTATTTTCGACATATCTCCATGTGTTTTTACTCAAATTTTGATCGGGAGAGCTTGTTGGATGCAGAATTAAATTCCACATCCAATGAGTACCTACTTAAAATACTTTTGATAGACTCCTCTGTAGCTAGGGTTTTCACCCTAGCTTGTGCTGATGAGCACCTACTAAGGAATCTGAAATCCTTAGTAGCAGTTCAATGAAGTAAATAAAAACTAGACTGAAA